>JAASGK010001122.1:0-12246 GCA_023334195.1 Globisporangium emineosum
CCCCCCCCCCCCCTCACATTCACAAGAACTCAAAGCATACTGCGGCACTGTCGAATTTGAAAAAACCAGGATTCAGAGTCCTCCATTTGAGCTGAAGTCTGGGATTCTGAGGTGTCCTTGAGGACACTTGACTGTGAGCCAGAACTCTTACAAAGCGACAAGGACATTTGATCACCCCTGCACACTTTACTCACAGTGAGCGTACGTACCCTAGCACGAAACTCGCCCCAGACGCAGCGATGGCACCAACGCGTGACATGCCCCCCAGAGCGCGACTGCCGCTCTCCACTGAAGCTATCCGCTCGGCTCTGGGTTCTCGACCGTCAGCAGCGCGTCGTCTGTGCAGGAATCGCACGTTGCCTTCAATGGCAGACTTGACCCGCTGGGAAGAAGAAGAAACGAGAGGAATTGGTCAATGCATTTGTGTGCTGACCAACGGTCTGGGATCACGAAGTGCATGGATTATCAATACATACTGACTGGTAGATTCATCAATCTCACGGTGGTTGGCAGATCTGGACGAGGACACCGAGCAGATGCTACGGTTGGCCAAGAAAACACTAGAGACACTTTGGGATTTGGGCACACTTGGCAAAACGCGAGCTATTACTGCGCGTTTACAAACTCGCGTTTCCTGGGAACGGCGTTGTGAATGCGTGGTCCAGTTCCAGGAACTCCAGCAGCAGGTCTGTTTGGGGGTTTCCGAGATTGCGCGACCTCGCTCTCCATTCGCCTTCGCTTGGATCGTTTAGCGACGGCACAGTCGCGACAAAGTCTGTAATCCATTCCCCCGGTATTTTGTTGGCGATTTGTTTCTGCACCAGAAACTCGGAGGCGCGTCGTCGCAGGCTCTTGATGTCGCTGTCTTGAATCTGAATCTTGCTGCCTGGCAGTCGCGTTGGGAACGCCGAGTTCGATGCCAGGTGATGCGTCGCACGGAGAATCGCGAGCCATTCAAAGTCAAACATCACCTTGAGCTCTTGAGCTGCTGCTTCTGTTGCTGGTGCTGTCGTGGCAGTGGGGAGATCCAGGATCTCCATGAATGGGCGATCTGGGAGACACTTGTCCAGCGCCAGGAAGAGCGTTGGCTCGTTCTCATGAAGCATATGCGCTTCAAAGCGAATGTGCATGTGCGCAGCGAACCAGTTCAGAGGACGAAGCTGCTGCATGAGCGTCTGCGTCGCTGGGTTCCCCGGGTGGAATGCTTTCTTCTCCAGTAAGCCCTGCAAGTCGCCGTGCTGCTCCACTCCTTGCGGCCAATCATGCGACAGGAATGCTGCGATTCGCCGCGGCCGTTGCTGCCGGAGATGCGACAGCTGGAAGGTTTCAAGCTCGCGGATGTGGTACACGCTCTTGATCGTGTTCTGGTCGTACGGCTCGCACTCGAAGTGGCCGAGCGTGAAGCTCTGCTGCTTGTACACCCCCGAGAGCCCCGCGATGCGAATACCAGCGGTGTTGACGGCCCCAGCAGCGCCAAGATAGAAAATGCGAGGCGCAACCCAGCCGCCGTAGTGCAGATCGCGCAGGTAGTTGGACGCTTCGTGGTTGCCGCCAACAAACACAGTGAGCACGGGAGCAGTCTTCACGCCAGAGTAGTATTGGTGGAACGAGTGGGTCGCACGGTAGTGCGGCGGGCAGTCGAGGCTCTCGAGGTCGTTGGCATTGCGCAAACACTCAAAGTCCCCACAGCAGAGCAAGAGCCGCACCGGGCTGGACACATGCGAGGCGTTGAATGCGGCGATCTCGGCGTAGATCTCGTCCAGTTTCCCGTGGGAGCACCCGACCACCGCCACGCGGAGAGAGGTGGTGCGAGTCGAAGCGCTCGCCATAATCGAAGGGCACTGCTGAGACGCTTGCACAAATGACGAGGAGTGTTGTTGGTCTGCCTTGTGGTCCTCTTCGTGAAAAAAGTGTACCCATGTTGGTATGTTTCGTGAGTGACGGTCATGCCCCCCCTCTCACACACACGGAACCGACCAGCTTGCGATGACCAGCGGCAGCCTTCCCAGCAGCAACTTCACGCACTGGCTCGTGCTGCGCGCCGAGTCGAATGCATGGGCGCTCGCCTTCCTTTCGAGCGCGATGACGGCCGTCGAGCTCCTGAGCGTCTGGCTCGGGCTCACGCTCACGCTCTCCTCGTCTTCGTCAAGCGATCAATCGCTGGACGTCCTCGACCCAGCACTTGATCCGTTCGCTCTGCACGCAAATCAGACGAACTACCTCGGTTGATTGATGTGGTCAAAGTTATATTATTGTGTCTCGTGAGCAGTACGGTACATTTTTGAAGAGAAGCATGCTGAACCCATGGCTCTTTTATGACCCAATGCACGCCAATTACAGATATAGTCGTGGTAATTTATCAGAATTACACTGATTACGAAGTTGTTGCAGTTGCCTTGTGTAGAACCAAGAGTGAAGGTCTTTGTAGCCAAAATCCTTGGACGAGCGCTGATCTTTTCCCTCATTCTCACAATTCTGCTGCGCACTGGACAAGATGCTCTTGAGAGCCGCGGTGCAGCTTCGCCCCCGCGCGACTCGATTACTCAGCGGCACCAGCAGCAGCAGCAACTCCAGTGCTGGCCAGATACCCCAGCCAAGTAGCTCTTCCTCACGCATCAAGACGGAGCTGCTCGCGCTCGCAGATCCCGAACATGCGCTAGGAACTGCCAACTACTTCAAGAGCGACTACTCCAGGAAGGGCGAGATCTTCATTGGCGTGCGTGTGCCGCAAGCCCGCGCAGTGGTGAAAGCACACATCCACGAGACCACGCAAGCAGAAGTGATTGAGCTGCTGTATGACATGCGTCACGAGTTCCGGAAAACTGGCGGGATGTGCCTCGTCGAGGCGTTCAAGAGACCGCTTAAAAGCGCATTGTGGCTCCAGAGCGACGACGACCAAGACAACCGAGACGCGGTGGTGACGGCGAGCGCCACGTCAGCGCAACAACTAAAGCTGCGAGTTGTCGATTTCTACCTGAAGCACTTGGCGTGCTTCGACAACTGGGACCTCGTGGATATCACGTGCTACAAGACGCTTGGTGCTTGGATCGTGGAGAATCATGTCGACACGATCGACCAATTCTATGAGCAGCTACCAGTAGCATCTGTCACCGCCAGCCAAGAACCAATCGACATTGAAGTGGAGAAATCCCAACTCGCAGTGGCTATCAAGGCGCTCCCGCAGTGGTACCAGACGCTCCTCAACTCGACCGACTTCTGGGAAACCCGCGTGTCGATTGTGCTGCTGCTTGGAGTTCGCAGAGAGCGCGTGGACTTTGCGATCCACATTTGCAAGTGGCACCTGCTGCGACTGTTGGACAGTGATTACGAGCAGCGCATCAAAGGCGAGTTGTTTGCAGATTACGACCTTGTGCACAAGGCGTGTGGGTGGGTGCTACGCGAGTGCGGACGAGGTGATCGCATCAAGCTTTTGGCATTCCTCCAACGGTACGCTGCGCTGATGCCGCGCACGACTTTGCAGTACGCGACCGAGCATTTGGACCGTAAACTGGCCAAGTCGCTGAGCTCGCAAGGGACGCCATCATCGTCAAAGAAACAGCGCACGGCTGGGAAAGAGGAGGGAGCGTAGACAGAGTCCTCGGTTCGATGACTCGAGACGTGGAAATTGATCGAAACTTGCTGTGTGAATTGCGTCAAGAAAGTCAGTGTTGTGACGCAAGGGCATGGAATGCGTTGCTCCAATTGTAGGGTCGGGAGTAGTTTGATTTTGATATTCCAGTTTGTCTTCTTATCCGCTTTCTGTCCGTCCGAACGAAATCGTATACCTGCAAAAAGCGTGTTTGGCCTCATGAAGATCGTCACCACCTCTGCTTTTACCAAGCGCAGCACTGAGGCCTCCACCACCAGTTCTCTTGTGCGCATGCGGCACTCGCAGCCAGCTCCAGCAGAACGCGAGCACCAACACCGAGCTGTTTCCAAAGAAATGGCGTCAAACACGAATATCGACCGCCACGCTGCTCACAAATAGGTCGAATATTTTTCGCCATTGACACACCCACTGGAGAGGTGGAGGTTGCCGCTGAGTGAAGGTTGTTGCCGCGTGAACCAGACATCTCTCTCAGGATGGATCTCCACACCACTCGTCCACCGCATCACTTCAGGAATGCTGCTTGTAGTGACGATAGTCCGCCTTTGCTGGTGACGAGAGTGGGTTGGCAGCCGAGAAACACGTTCCACATTGGCACTTGATAGTCACTCACCGTTCCACTTCCGCCATTGAACACCTGCACAAGCTTGACGAGATGGCTCTGGTTTCGACTTGGATCCTAGAATGGGCAAAGCCCCGTGGTGCGTGCGTTGCAGTAGAATACGCTGAACGCTCTTGCCATCTGCGGGTCTCACACTTGCTTGTATTTGTCGAGATGCTGGAGTGCACTTTGTTGCGCGACGATCCAAAACACGGAAAACACAGCTGCGAAAATCACGAGCACGGCCGCGGGCGCAGCGACGAGTCTCAATACGGGGAGTCTGATGGCGGGCAGAACTGTTTGCACCAAGTAGATGGAAGTATAGTAGTTGCATCGTGGCCTCTGGGGTCGTTGCATGTGCTGGAGACACCACGTCCTCCGTGTCGTCCAGCAGGAAGACAACTACGAGCTCGCGAATCGCTGGAAAGCACACGGCGTCCGCTGCGCACACAATGAAGACCGACAGTTTGGCGCACATCTCCTGGGAAATACCCGGTGATAAAGCTGCTGCTGACGGTGGTGGTGGTCGCCATGACGCCGCTTGTGGCGCGCTCGTAGGTGGCGGCAGATCAAGAAGTGGAGCACTTTCATCACTATTCCCCAGGTGTCTAATTTCAAGCCACCAGTAGAGAACAATACTCACCAACCGAAGATTCTGGGCGACTCTATCGAACCACCCGGGCAAAACTTCACTTCGCTCTAATGGAATGAACGAGTTCATTAGTCAGACAGCACCAGAGGCTCATGACGAACTCGTTGTGCCCACACTGATTCTAGTTTACACAGATGCATTGTCACTTGTTAAAATTGCACTAACCTGCCATTCATCTCTCTTCCATCGACTTGTGCTTCTCCGTTAGACGACATTGCCCCATCGCCCTTCGTCCCTGTCAACGTCATCGTCGGTAGCCTTGTCCTTGCTGTTGCTGCGACTCATCAGTTTGCTGTCAACCCCCATCGTAGCAAACTCTTGCTGCTTCCGCTTCTTGAAGAGCCGACGACCCCAGGCTCGACACACTGCGACACCAAACATAGACGCAACAAACCCGCCCAGCGTTGCAGCAGCAATGACGAGGAACCACGAGCGCTTCTGGTCGAAATCCTCATCCAGCCCCAGGAGAGCAGACCCAGACGACGACCCACTGCCGCCATTCGTAGCACTCGCACTGTCGATGTTGCCATACTTTGTGTTGAAAACTTCGTCTGCGAGCACGCAGAGCATCGTCTTTTGCACGTAAATGCGCTTCGCACGCGTATCCGAGCAGATGAACTTGGTCGTCGCTGCGACATCGAACGTCTTGAGCTTGGCGAACAGGTCGGCGTCGGATTGGCGCACCTCGAATTCCTCGAATAGCGACGCAGTGTCGACTTCGGTGACGTCGCTCGAGAAGACTGGATCCATCGAGTTGATGCTGAGCTGCACTAAGGAGCTTGGGAACGCGACGCCTGCGATCTTTGTGAGCACGTTTCCAGACAAGTTGAGCGACACGATCGCGTCTGGAAAAGAGAAATTCTCGACTGTAGTCAGCTTCATGCGTGTGAGATCCCTATTGCGAAATGAGCGTGAAGTACGATATCTTTAGGTCTCAAAAATGGACAAACCAGAATCAATCAGTCAAGTAAGAGGACTTACAATTGCACCAGACTCGATGGGAATTTGGCTGATTTCATGGACGCGATGAGGTTTCTTGATACGTTTCTGGTGCAAACAACGAATATAACAGCAACAGTAATACTGTCAGTCCCCGCCCCTCTACTGCGCACAACCAGCAGCAATATTAATACAAGCCTGGCTTACAAAAGCGTCAATTTGGACGGGAACGACGCGCCTTTGAGCGTTGTGAGCGCGTTGCTGCTCAGGTCTCTATAGTTCACAAATATCAAGCCAAGTGTTAGTATTCGGTGTAGTAACATACATATTCATACCTGAGACTGATAGCTAGGATTTGTCAGCCCACTTACAGAGATAGCAATGCGCTTGGGAATGCGGCCTCATCCAATGTGGTGATGCTGTTGTTGCTGAGATCGCTGTTCATCATCGTAACGACACACACACAACAGCAGCGTTCTCATTTGTCAGTAACGACAGACACAGGCACATATCCGCAATCACAATGCCACATAGTACTCACAGAATCTGCACGTCGGACGGCACGCTCTTGACAATGACAATGCCCTTCCCATGCACATCCAGCAACATGCGCGTGGTGTCCTTGACTTCCGTCACCGACACGCTCTTTACGACCTCGCTTGTGCAGTCCGCGCCGCCCTTTGTGATCTGCGCCGCCGAAGATGACGAAGACGAAGTGGCGATCGTCGTGGCGTTCGGACACGCTGAGATGCCACCATCTCCTATATCAGAGGACCCACTTGCCGCAGAAATCAGGTGACGACGCGCCGCCTCTGGCTCGCCCACATTCACAGCTTCAGCGTCACGACACACACCGAAAAGGCAACAGCATATGAACAACAGTAGCAGGCGAGGCAGCGTAGTGGATGGCGAGCGCAAGTGGCGGATACGGGGCGCCATGATGATCTCTCTTGAGAAGTGTTCTTCTTGCTCTTCTCTGATTCAAAATGGCGTCCAAATATTTGGCTGCCTGCGCGAAAGCGAGAGAAAACAAAAGGAGACGATGGGCGATTATGTAATTGAAGAGGCCATTTATACTAGATTTTTCTATTTCAAATAGAAAAATGAAATGTCATCTGTGACAAATTATGCATCTGGAAAGTGTTTTCGGTGAAGGACAGAAATCACAGATAAAATGCAAACATAGAACTACATTTTTATTCACACAAAAACTGCCTCGGTGTTTATTCTGTGATTTGATTGAGGTGGACCACTTCAGAAGCTCACTTCCATGGTCATCATCATCATCATCGTCATTCCATCATCATCACCTTGACCATCCGATCAATCGATTGACGGCCTCAATGACGGCGGCAGCAGGGGAGGAGCGCGTGGCGCAGGCACTTGGGGATGCGTTGCGCGAGACGTTCCCGGCCGTGCAGTTCTCCATGGCGTACGGCTCGGGCGTGTTCGTGCAGAGCGACCACGACGCGAGCACGTCGCTGCTCGACCTTGTCTTTGCGGTGGACGACCCCGTGGCGTGGCACGAAGCCAACCTCGCGCGCAACGGGCACCACTACTCGATCTTGAAGCACTTGGGTGCGCAAGGCGTTGCAGACTTCCAGGTATGTGTGTATATGTGTGCATGAGCTGTCTGTGGTTGGTGGTGGCGAGCCTTGGTCGACTAATAGTCCATGCCTTTGCCACATGCACACGTGTGTTTGTCTGCTGCTTGCTCTAGGAGAACTATGGGGCGGGGATCTACTACAACACGCTGGTGCCACTGCAGAGCACAGCGCTGGGCACGCGCCTGATCAAGTATGGCGTCGTGAGCTCCAAGTCGCTCTGCGCCGACCTCTACGACTGGAAGACGCTCTATCTGAGCGGACGCATGCACAAGCCAGTGAGCACTATCCTATCGCACCTGGACCACTGCGTACGGCTGCTCGTAGAGCTAACGCGAGTCTCTGCTGTTGTTTATTACCAACAGGTTCACTTTCTGTCGTCAAACGAGCAGATCCGCACCGCAGGCTCGGCAAATTTGACCCACGCGCTCCACTACGCGCTGCTCTGCCTCCCGGAAAAGTTCTCCGAGATGGACTTGTTCATGGTACGTCGTATGGTATCCGTATCATGCTCCACACAAACCATACTCAACAGGCAACCGCATGTGTGTGTATCTATCATTCATTTGTGGTATACAGCGAATCGCGGGCATCTCGTACCTGGGCGACTTCCGCATGACGTTCGGCGAAAACCCCAAGAAAGTGCACAACATTGTCGACGGCAATTTTGACGCTTTCCGAGAGCTCTACGTGAACAAAATCAAGGTACGCACGCACCATCATTGTATCAGTAATTCTTATGCTGGACGTCATAGCCCGGACCTTTGAACATACGCCAACCTATCATCTTGTGTGTAGAACTCGCCGTTCGTGGCGCGCTCGATCTCGGACAGCAGCCTGCTCGTGGCGAACACGCTGGACCACCAAGTGCACCGGACGCTGCTTGGGTCCATGCCGGCGAACGTCCTGCAGTGCATGCAGAAGAGCAACTCGTTCGACGTGACGATGACCGACCGCGCGGCCACGAAGAAGCACGTGCAGCGCGCGGTGGCGTCCATCGTGAACCGGTACAGCCGCACACAGAGCATCAAGGGCATCGCGACCGCCGGCGCCGTCAAGACCGTGCAGTACGTCGCGCAGAAGCTGCAGCGGACCTATTTTAAAAAGACCAAATAACAATCCCAACACAAGCATGCAAAAACAAAGGGTACCTATATAAATTCGTGCTTACTGTCTACGCACTGAGGATGTTTCTGAGATTTCTCGCAAAGTTGGCGATCTCGAGGTGGAACTCCTTCTCCTCCGCGTTCATCTGCTCGATGCGCGCGATGTGGTCGCTCAGCGTGTCCACGAGCGCGTACTTGGGCTGCTTGCACGCCGTCGTGAACGCCTCGCCCAGCGACGCGAACTCGGTCAGCGCCTCGAGGCTGCTCTCGCTCAGGTCGATGTCGTCGTTCGCGATGAGACTCGCGGCCGTTGGAATGAAGAACTCGTTCGCGAGGAACGCCTGCGCGGTCTCACTCGAGCTGCGCATCAGGTAGCGCACGAAGAAGAGCGCCTTGCGCTGCAGACGCAGGTCATCCACCGCCTTGAGGAACCTCTCGAGGATGGCGAGCCCGTTGCAGCTTGCCGAAAGGAAACGCGCTTCCGCCGCCGCGTGGTGGCGCACGAGGCACGAGATCGCGAGCAGCGATTTGGCGCGGCACGTCGCGTCGTCGTCCTTTGCGAGCGCGCAGAGCACTTCGACGAGCCCGCACTCGACCGCAGCGTTCTGGCAGAACGGGTTGTTCTGCACGACGACGCTCGCGACTTCAGCGGCGAGCGCGCGAGTCGACACGCGGTCATTCTTCTGCATGAGGTCGATAAGCACGGCCAAGCCCTTCATCTTGCAAAAGTTCATGGCGTTGTCGATCTGGTCCACGCGGGTGAGCAGCTCGTCCAGCAGCGCGTCCTTGTAGTCGGCGAGCTCCTCGTCTGTGGCCTCTTCGAGCTGCTTCTTGGGCTCGGCGTCCTCCTCGGCGTCGTCGCTGTCGTCCTTGGCGAACACGTCGTTCGGGTGCTCGCCCTGCAGGATGCGCAGGATCTGGCGCATGCGCTCGTTCTCGTCGATCACGCCCTCCTTGAGCACCTTCTCCAAAAAATCGCGGTCCTCCTTCGTGATCTCCTTGAACTCGGACGGGGCTGTGCCGTCCGAGTACTTCATGCTCCACTTCATGAGCCCCAGCCACTTGTTCGGGTCCGCCATCGTTGCTGCTTGTGTGTATTGATGTGTCTGTGTCTTGCCCAATTGGAAAGTGATGGTGGTGTTGAGATTGAGATTGGATGGGTGTCAAAATGTGCGAGGGTAGGTACAATGGATACTTTCATAATTTATGGAACAATCTTTTAATTTTGTGGTTCCCGAATGTTCGAATTTGTGTGGCGTAGTTTTGAATTTGTCATGAAATAAATAAAATATACCCCATTCAAGCACTGTCCAAAAGAGTCGTTGTTTGACTTGGCAGTTGTAAATAATATTCAATAATTGTTCTGTTATTTCTGACAACAGAGCCAAAAGGGAAGCCCACCAACTGTGTGATTTTTGACTTGTGTCACAAGAAGTGAATTTGAAGCGCGACAACGAGGATGTTGATGCGCATGAACGTCGCGCGCTCCGTGGCGGCGTGCGCCGCTCGCCGCTGCTCCACCACCGGCGTCCTCTCCAGCAAAAGCTTCAGCGCTGCTGCCGACAGCGACGACGAGGAGCTGGTGGCCGCGCAGGCGCTTCTCCGCAAGGCGATCTCCGAGCGCTCTACCGTGCGGTTCTTTGCGTCCACGCCGGTGCCCGACGCCACGCTCGCCGAAGTGCTGCGCTTGACGCAGGTAATGCCTCACAGTTACTGTCGACCTTTTGCAACTTGTGTGAGTGTGTATGTGTCATTGGTGCTTACATGCATGCAATTGCCTGTGTATTCATGTATCCGCAACAGCGCGCGCCGTCGGGCTTCAACATGCAGCCGTACGCGTGCGTGGTCGTGCGCGACCAGGCCGAGCGCGAGAAGCTCGCCGACGCGATGCTCGCGACCAACGGCCGCAAGGTGAAAGAAGCGCCGGTGGTCGTCGTGTTTGCTGCCGACCTAGGTGCGCTCTTGTATATGTATGTAAACACTGGCAATGCATAATGCTGCTCTGACTCACCTCACCGCCCTTATGCGTTTACACATACAGAGCCCAGCCGCCGCGTACCGCACATCCAGAAGCTCATGTACGACAACGGCGCGAACGCAGCGGATATCAACAACCTGCCGCATTTTGTGCGCCTGTTCTCGGGCGAAGGCCACCTCGCCGGCGGCATCCGCTCGCTCATCTCAACTGCGGTCTCCCCGCTGCAGGCCGTGCCAGCGAACGTGTCGACGATCGCGTGGTCCTACAAGCAGACGGCGCTCGCGGCCGCCACGTTCCTGTACGCTGCGCAGGCGAGCGGACTCGCGACGTGCCCCATGGAGGGATTCGACGAGCTGCGACTCAAGAACGCGCTCGATATCCCGGACCGGTACTCGGTCCCGGTCGTGATCTGCTGCGGGTACCCGAAGCCAGGTACCGAGCGCACGGACACGACGCCGCGCTTAGCGCCGACCGAGATCTTCTTCGACGGCAAGTTTGGCAAATCCAGCGAAAAGCTCTTTGAATAGAGACATTTTGAGTGCTGTCACGAAAATGACGGCTAGAATGGAGGAGAGGAGCAGAGAGAGAGAGAGAGAGAGCGTTAGCTCCCGCCTTGTTCGGAACCGATACCACGTTGTTACAAGCAATCGCGGGGTTGCCTTTGTTGACCAGTCTAAATATTATTGCTGTTGATATCCTTTTCAAGACCTAAAGTGAACAATCGGTGTCTACTGTAGATCACGCGAGCGAGTATTCAGTTAGTCGCCCCTCGGACACGTTGAAGCTTTGAGCCTGCCACTTGTGCCTCCAGACATCAATCAACCTTGAATTCTTACTGTAGCGTTCCAAACGCAACAGCCTCGAGCAGGCAACTTGGTCCGAAAAGCGTGGACGGATGTGCGCTGTTTCAAAACCCCTCTTGGTACTATCGACTTGGACGTTTCTCGTATGCAGCATTCAGCAGCTACTCATAGCAACAAACAACTGGAATAATGAATGCGTGGATCTGGGCGCGTGGCAAATCTCGCTTGCTTGCATGTTTGCTGTGATACGGATAGCTCCACGCGCCAAGAAAAAAGAGCTTCTCGCTGGATGTACCCATGCATCCTGTATTTCAAAGCCGGCGTTGCATATGGTGTGTCCCGCTTACAAGGGAGATATCATTGTTTGATAGCGTACCTAGGTAAGTCAGTTGAGAACGCAGTCTCAGTTGACCCCCCCCAATCGCACCGCACTTCCCTGGGTGAGACGACGTTGTGTCACGATCCTACAAGTGCGTGAAACGGTTTCGTATCTGCGCAGGAGCTCGCTAAGATAGAAACGTTCACCTGTCGTCGCCGGAAGCCCAAGGTCCTTCATTTGCAAGCTATAACGGAACTGACTGAAAGCGCATTTTCGTTCACGATGGTGATGGCTAAAGTTGAAACCCCTCCCCATGTTCAGCTGAGGGCCCCAGCCAGCAGTTCCCAACTTCTTACTACGGAGCTAACGGGCTTCCTTCAAATAGAGCCCACGCGACCAAGAGCTCTTGCATTCCTTTTTGCTTGGGAGCCGCTCGCTCTCTCTCCCTATCAGTTTCGGTTTCCTCGCGCGCCGATAGGCACACAAAGAAATGATAATGATAATGAGGTGTATTGAGGAACGCTTAAACGACCAGCAATATCCATCCCAAGCACTACCCCCGGAGGCGATGTCATGCTAGGTCGGGTCTATCTACGATGTCGTCACACGACACCCCGAGCGGCAGCCCGTCGCCGCG
>JAASGK010001123.1:0-12197 GCA_023334195.1 Globisporangium emineosum
ATTGCAGTCTCTGCTTATTGTGAACGAAGAGTTGAGAGACAGAGACGATGTACTGAAGGAAAATGCTGAATAGAATATATTTTTGGTTTTGTTACTAGCTGTCGTTGTCAAGGACTCAGGGGGACGCTTAACCCTGGAACCCCAACCCAGGCACTACCGCGAAGGGTTCGCTTTTGACCTGGACGCACGACATTGTCGTCATGTAAGGATGGCAATTGTATAACAATAAGCATTTTTTTGGTTCCACACTAACTACCAATACAATTTAATGACGCGAGTTTGTATGCAAAGCAAACATGAGGTTTTTTGCGTTGGAGGGGTTTTAGCTTTTGTATGGGAACACTTGGTGTCCGAACCAACAAGTGTTTTACAGTAATGTAAAAATGGATTAACAGGCTCAATTATGTCACGATTGACCTCGAATATCACGACAGAGTGATGGTCTAGATGCGTCAACTTGATGATGGAATCTCCAAATCCAAAAACAATCAGAACCCTTTGTGTACCTCTTGGGATGGATTCCAGGGAACGCTCGACGGGCTCAGCGCATTCGAATGGCTCATTCTCCGATTTGACACACACGCGCATCAAGAAGGAGACGAACTCCAGCGTCTCTGCCTTTCGTATCCGCCTCCAAATCGCGCGATGAGCTCCTCGCAACAGCTCCGAGCCAGTCGTCCGCAGCCGCCGCCGCTGCCAGAGCCGCTCTCACTTGAAGTCGACGGCAAAGCCATCATCAAATACATCGACATCAGACCAGAGGGTTGCACCTCGAGCACGCCGACAATCGCGCTCATCCACGGCTCCCCCGGCAACTACAAGGACTTCCGGTACCTGGTGCCACTATTGCAAAAAGATGCACGGGTCATTGCGCTCAACCTGCCTGGATTCGACGACTCAGTCATCATCGACAAGGAGAACCGCTTCGAGCACGTGAGTGCGCTAGGGGTCGCGAATATAGCGTACGAAGTACTCGCGATGCTTTGTAAGAACGACGAAAACCTGTTCATCGTCGGCCACTCGTTCGGAGGGCACACGATTACCAACCTGGCGGCGATCAATCTCGAGCAGAAGAAGCTCAACCTCCGCGGTCTCGTGGTGCTGGCGTCCGCTGGCCACCACCCACACCGCACGCTCTGGCCAGTGACGATCAACGTCCTCGCCAGCGTGGTCCACGCCGACGTACCCATTATTTCGTCCGCTGCGCAGTCGATCGTGCACATGATGTACACGAAGATCGTGGGGTTCCCGAACAACGGATCGACGACCCACTTCGTGTCTTCGCTCATCCGCACTGACTCGACCGACTACGACCTGGTGAACAAGCAGCGCAAGCAGATCTCGCAGATCCCAGCGTTTGTGGCGTGGGCGAAGGACGACCCGCACATTGAAGAGGAGATCTCGCTGCACCTGAGCGAAGAGTTCCACCCAGGCCCGCGCTTCGCATTCGATAAGGGCGGCCACAACATCCAGAAGACTCAGGCGGATGTGCTCGCAGTCGAGATCCTGCGCTGGATCGAGGAGATTCGTGGCGACAAGGAGGAGCTCGATAACCAAAACGAATAGTGACTGCACGACGATTTCAATTTGTCCGATGACTATCAAATATATGTACTTGCCTTCTTTACAACTCACCACGGACGACAAGCCGTATAACGCATTGGGCCGCTCTCAACTGCAGCTGGTGACGCTGCTGCTGCCTCTCTTCAGCGCCTGCTCCATGAGCGCATTTTCGACCATTTGGTGCCTGTCGACAACCAAGTTCGTCGTCTCACAGAGCGTAAAGTTTGTGATCTCGCCGACAACCGCGTCGTCTGCCCCCAGGACGACACCCGCTCCTTCTCGACACGATTCTCGCGAGATGACACTGCACGACTGCACCAGAGTCCAGCTCGACCCACCAGGCACCGACGACGGTGCTTTGCGAACCACGGTGTAGCCTTTCACGAGCAAGCGCAGCCCCGAGAGCTTCTGCTTCGAGAACTCGATCGGGTCCGAGAACGAGTGCCAGACGATCACCACACGCTCGTCTTCGATCACGCGGCGCACGATCTGCCGCACACGGAAGCTCGCGCTCGTGTTCTGTATATGCAATTCGAGCGTGAAGTCTTCGACCGCTGTGTCTTCTGTCGCATCGATACTCTACAAGACAGCATCGCGTTTTATGGAAAAAGAGATGAGCCACCTGGGGATGCGAATGTACAACAGCACGTCGCGCTGAGCTCACCTTGTGCGAGTACGAATAGTGCCGCGACGGCATACGCTGCTTGGCAAACGTGCAGTGGTTCCACACCGCCTCGCCCGTCTCGCGGATCGCAAACGGCAGCACTTTGGTCGCGCAGACCTCGGCGAGGAGCCCGCCTTTCTCGGGGACCAGTCGCACCTGCGCGTTCACCTGGTTCGCGTCCATATGGGCGAGTCCATTTTCCTCGAAGATCGCGTCCACGTCCGCGATGGACTGCGCGACGCCGACGAGCAAGTCCTGGAAAAGCGCAGCTTCGCCTGGGTGGTGGGCGTGCGAGAGGTGATTGCTGAATGCAAACTGCGGACGATTGGGTTGCTGCATGCCGACGCACTTGTGGATTTCCTGATCCAATACAAATAATCATCATCATCGACGCGTGAGACCACTAACGGAGGGATCTGACACTGCGTACTGTGGGGTAGGTACAAATACACATAAGGTACCTTGGTGGCCGCCGCCTTGAGCAGCAGGAACTTCTCGAGGCTCCTCGCGACCTTGAGCTGGTTCTCGAGCACGACGCGCAGCCGCAGGTTCTGGCGCTCGCTCTTGTGTCGCCCCTCACGCTGGTGACACGCGACCTCTCGCCAGACCTTCACTAGCTCAGAGTGCTGTTGCAGCGCGCCGTTCTTCCCAACGAGCGATCGATTCGATGGCTCTTTGCCCAGATGGTGCTGCTGAAGACCAGTGCTACTTGATGACGCGTCTGTTGTTGTCGCCGGTATATACCCGTCCCGCTTCGTCACCTTCTTGCGCAATACACTCAATCGCGACCCGAGCTCCTGTGCGGTCATGCGCAGGACCGCGATTTCCTCTTTGCGCCCATTGCGCGCCCGGTTCGGGTTGTAGTTCCTGAACGTCTTCTTCGGCTTCTTGACCGGCATGTTTTCACCACGGACGGCACGCTGCTGCTGCTGCGTTTGCTCTAAAACTACGTGCAGGCCCTGGTGGTTCTCACCAGCGACTTGCTCGTTGTCGTCGTCGCCAACGACGCGCAGCATCTCGGCCACTTCCTCCGCGCTGAGCGACTCGCTAGGCAGCGTGGGGAGGAATCGCAGCGCGTCATCGTCGCCGCTCTCAATTGTAGTATCAGCGGCAGCCTCGCGGCTCTCGGCGTCCTCCACCTCTAGGTGCTGCTGCTGGCAGTGGTCGTCGTCGTTCACATCATCCTCTGCGTCACTGGCAAAGAATGACAGGAGCTCGTCCACGAATGCGAAGGCATCATCGCTGGCCATCATCACCAAGTATGTGGCTTATTGTGGTTTGAATGTATTGTCGTTTATAACATCTAATATTACCACTGATATTACTGTAACGTTATGTTAAAAAAACTTTTTGGATGTTGCAAGCACTTCCAAAAAAATTTCAACTGAGGATTTTCTGGACGCTCAGCAGCCTGTGTGGGATGGGTGGTGTTCAATCGGAATATGAACGTCAAGGAATCCATAGCACGATCATTCGTCTGCAGGTGTGTGAACCCTGAGACCATCAGGAGCGAGTGAGAGAGCTTGCAGCAAACTCACCTCGAAAATAATAATAATAATAACAATAAATGCTGTATTCGAAAAGCCTCAACAACTTCAAGCAAGCAAGAGTCCATGGCTCAGGGCCATGGCTCTCAGAAGAATATTAAGTACTAGTATCTGCTTTCGCTTGCGCCTAGTACGTACCCGCGCTTCAGGCGTACACCTGGGAGCTAAAAATCCGTCACTTCCATTCCATTGAATAATGTTAGTAAACGTTATGTTTTCACATGAAATTCATTTATTTACCTCGCAAAATTCAGAACTTCACACTGCGTCTAGTCACTTGTGACACCTACATTTCGAGATGTCACAAGTGAGTATAAGCCTTGCAGCACATTGCACCAAAAGCAGCGGACACGAATAATAATAATGGCCAGCGACGACGCGTTCGTGTTCGTGGACGAGCTGCTGTCGTTCTTTGCCAGTGACGCGGAGGATGAAGGTGCCGTCCAGCAGCAGCTGGTGGCAGGTGACACAGAGGCTGCGGCTGAAGGCGACGGCGACGCGCTGCGCTTCCTGCCAGGCGAGTCGCTCAGCGCGGAGGAAGTCGCCGAGATACTGCGCAGCGTCCAAGACGAGGAGGAGGAGAGCGAATACGATGACCACCAGGACCAGCGACGAGGTTTACTAGAGCAAACGCAGCAGCAGCGTGACGCCAATAGCGCCAATGGCGGCAAGCCCTCGTCCGCGAAGAAGACGAAGAAGGCATCGAGGAACTACGACCCGAACCGGGCGCGCAACGGCCGCAGAGAAGAGCTCGGGTTCCTGCGCATGACCGCACGGGAGCTCGAGACGCGGCTGAGCGTGCTACGCGAGAAGAAGGCGAGAAATAGCATGTCTACACGGACAGCATCAGACGCGGCACTGTCTTCTTCAGCGAGCCTCGCTTTTCACCATCATCAGCAGCAGCTGTGTGATAGCAACCCCAACGAAGCGCTGCTGCGCCAACATTCCGAGCTACACGAGGTCTGGCGAGAGGTCGCGCGCCACCAGTACGACGAGCGGCGCAAGAGTGAGCGCGAGAACCTGCAGCTGCGCGTCGTGCTCGAGAACCAGCTCAAGGTCGCGAGGAGCCTCGAGAAGTTCCTGCTGCTCAAGGCGGCAGCCACCAAGGTAGGGTTGCGTGGCGATGCTGCCAGTTGGGTAAGTCTACGGAGACTTGATGTGGAGATGATGGTGATGATGACGGTGACCGCTCTTTGTTGTCTAGGAAATCCGCAAGTGCGTCGACCTGCCACGGAACCCCCACCAGTTCCCGTACCCCAGTCACCTCTCATCCGCCCATCCGAGCGACGCTGCGCTCTTCCAGGATTTGCTCGCTGGCGTCGAGCAGTCGATCGCGCAAGTGGACGCGATCTTTGAGGCGAACGGCTTCCAACACATGGAGACGACGCAGATGAATGCGCAGGTGCGGTTCGCCCCCGAGAAAGGCGGGCTGTTCGTCGAGGTCTGCGCGACCAAAGTGCTGCCGTTTGCGATCCACGAGACGGGCGAGGCGGTGTGGAACCATTGCACGTTCGCCAAGCAGCGCATGCCGTCGCGGTCCTATTCGTACTCGCACAAGGTGAGCCTGACGTTTGTATATGTAGTCTTCACAGACAGGTAAGTGCAAATGGCTCATCTCGTATTTGTTGTAGAGCATCGATGCAACTGACGACACATCCGTCGAAGACTTCACGCTCGAGCTGCTTGTGAAAAAAACGAGTGCGAGCTTCCGCGTGCGGCAGATCGTGCGCCGCGTGATCGAAGACGAGCGCGTCGTGATCGTCTGGCACTCGTTCTCGGACCCGATCGAGTTCTCGAAGCAGAAGCTCTCGGGACTGCGCTTGTTTGAGAAAGGCTACACCGTGATTCGCAAGTCGCCGTCGTCAGCTCCAGACTCGTGCGTGACTCTGGTGCAGTCGTACAACATCGTCTCGACAGTGCCCATCTTGGAAGGGGCGGGTGTCATCCTGAGGGTAGACGACACCGTAATTGGCGAGATCACGGACTTTACGCTGTGTGAGACGACCGAGTTCGTCGAAGGCAGACACCAGATGGTTGAGAATGCGCTTATGGAGCAGGCACTGAAGAGAGACAGCAGCAGCAGTGTTACCAGCAGCGGTACCTGAGAGCAGCTGATCAAAAATGGTTTTGTTGTCCACGAAGGTTGTATGTACAGTAAATTGTCCCATCACAAGTCTCAGCTAACAAATCGATTTCCTGGATGCCCCAATGTCGACAGCGTCTCCCAGGGACTCGACAAAGAACTCTCAAGTTTGCGCCATCGTCTCGTGCGTCATTTCTTTACAATAGACCTGCTTGCCGCGTCTTCGCTTCGATGCCGAACTCGATGCGACTCGCAATCTCCGGCTTGTCCTGGTCGAAGGCACACTTCTTCGCCTCCATCAGCTCTTCCAGGCTTGAGTACTGCTGCACCGCTCGTACAGCCCTGTCATCCGACTTCGCGATTGCTTGCAGTAAGAAACTCATTGGCTCACGTTCCTGGTTCTCACAAAGAAACTTAACGATTGCGCGGTCTCTTCGGCGCGCGGCTACTCCCACTGCTGCGTATGCTGACTCATCAACCTGGAGCCGCGGGTGGAGGAGCCTGACGATCTCGAAATGGCCTCGTGAAGCTGCGCTCTTCAGCGCGAACGCAACGTCGCCATCCAAGTTGTGCTCGCAGAGGAACTTGACAATTTCGAAGTGGCCATTCTTCGCAGCCCAGTTCGTTGCGTTTGCTGAACAGCGACTCAGTTCGTTGCGGTTGTGCTTGTGGTAGAGGAGCTGGAGCATCTCCAAGTGCCCATTTGCTGCGGCGCGGTCGAATGCACCGGCAGGACATTCAAGAGATGGAGACTTCTCATAGAGAAACTTGACAATCTCCAGGTGGCCATTCCTAGCTGCACGATCCAGAGCATCCACAGGGGAGCCTTCCGCGCGATTCTCAGATAAGAACTTCACAACTTCCAAGTGACCACCGTTTGCTGCATTATGCATCGCTCGGGACGAGCAGCCGCCCACGTGGTGTTCATGCAGGTACTTGATGATATCCAGGTGCCCGTTGACCGCTGCGTTGTCGATCACGTAGGGTGCGTCGAGGCGGATCTTGCTCTCCGCCAAGTACTTGACCACGTCCAAGTGGCCGCTGGTCGCTGCCCAGTTGATGGCACGCTGGCTGATCTCCTTCTTTTGGTTTTCAACAATGAACTGGATCGCGTCCAAATGCCCAAGGGCCGCAGCACGACCCAGCGCTTCGCTCTTGCAGCGCTTCTCGCTGTGCTTGTAAAAGTATCGCAGCACCTCGGTGTGCCCCATCCTGGCCGCGATGTCGACGGCTCCTTTCGAGATCTTGCGCTTGTGCTCGTGCAGCCAGCGGATGACTACGAGGTCTCCTCGCTTGGCGTGGAAGACCATGTCCCGCTCAAAGAGGACGCTGGGTTTCTTCGGGAGGTGCGCGTGCAGCCAGTCGAGGATCTCCAGGTCTGGGTCGTCACGCTGCAGCGCTAGTCGCATGAGGTTTGGCTCCCACATCCAGCCAGGATTACTAACTGCTGCTAGCTCCCTCAAGCATTCCAACACCTCAACGTTGTTGAACAAGACTGCGCAGCGCATCACCTTCTTGATGCTGACCTTCGGGTCACGTTGATACTGTGGATGACTCGCGAGTTCGAACAACACTCTGAGTATTTCCAAGTTGTTGGTGGCGATCGCGAGGTGCAGCAGCACTCCCTTCCGATCTGTCAGATTGCCGAGCAATACGCGATCGCAGTGGCGGTGCCATTTGCTGCACACGCTCTGCAGAGTTCTCGTGTCGCGTTGCTGGTAGAACTCGTGCACAACGAACGGGTACCCGGCCATGAAGCCCGTGATGAGCTCCCAGAGCGCTCGGTTGCCCAGCACAGCGACGCCAGGGTGGGCGGCGACGTCACTTGACGGTGCGTATGCACCTTGCTTGTAGCTCTGGCTCATAGCGCTGGCGGCGAAGTGACAAGCAGCAGCTTCTTTCGCGCTGGGGGGGAGGAAGGTTGCTTGAGACTTTGGTCTTTGGGACTTGCTGTGAAATTGTACCCATGCTTGGTGGTCATAACTGGTATACCGGTACACGAGGGCGAAGGAGGTTTAAACGAATATAAATCGTTTAATTGTACAAAAATACACATTTAAAATAGTCCACAGGGGTTTCCTGTGGCCACACCAGCCTCAGGAGCGGCAGCATCTTGAGTGACGGGCTGGTCAGGTGTAAGACCTGTTCCAGGCTGTGGAACCGAGATACGAACGCCGCATCGAACATCTGGAAGGTGGCGACGAGCGCGATCGGAGGAGAGGGTCACCTCGAGTACCTTCAAAGGCCCAGAGGCTCGATCAGTGGTGGTACGTCGGTACGGAACAAAGTTCCCAGATGTCTTTCGACACTTCCACGCAATCACGAGCGTTTGATTTTTTCTGATTAGTAACATATCGGTATACCGGTACTGATTGAACCCATTACCCTCAGCCACTCTCATTTGAAGATTTGCGCAGAAAGTCCAGCAGCTCAACAAGGCCACTCGCTTTGTGATGGTGGTCATGATGCCACCAGAGAACACGGGGGAATGCACACGAGCAGCAAGCGCAGCAGCAGCAGCTGCGAACGTGGCAGGTCACGCTGGCGTCGCTGTGCTGGGCAACCGAGCACTCTTGGAGCTCATCACGGGCTTCATGGTCGGGTACCCGTTCACTGTCGGCAAGTTCTACCACGAATTCAACGAGATGTTCCTACTCCAACAAGGCAATAATTCTCCAGACAGCCCACAGACGGCACGGCAACCAAGCTCTATTAGTACCGAGTATCACGAGTCCGTGATGAAAGGCATCGATCGCATTTTTTCCCATTCGAGAGGAGAAATCGTGCTCCCGCACCTCGCGATCGCAGCGAACGACGCAGAGGCGTTCCGAGTGCTCTACCGCGTGGGCAAACGACCGCAGTATCAAGCCTACCCGAAGCTCAGCTTTGCGAGAGTTGCGGAAGTCGCAGTGCTGCTCAACCGCGTGGAGATGCTCGAGCTCAAGGCCGACGACCCGGCGTGGAAATGGGAGTGGGGGCTGATGGGGACGGCGCTGCAGCGCGACGATCCAGATGTGCGCGTTCTCAATTGGCTTAGCGCGCACCTTCCTCCGGGCCATTTTCGCCCGTGGTTTACGACGTGGAAACGTTCACAAGGAGAGGCGACCTTGCGATTGTCCGATGGCTTCGCGAACACAATTGCGGAATTTCAAAGTGCGTAATCGACGACGCCGCGCGGTTGGGACACGTTCACTTGCTCGAGTACTTCTACAGCTCATGGCGTGAAGGGACAACAGCTGACGAGACCCGAAACGCAGAAACAGAAACTAGAGAACGGACAAGAAGGGAGAATATTCTTTACGCTGCAGCAAAGCACGACCAGCTGGAGGCTGCGAAGCTCTTCCTCGAGGGCGAAGACAAGATCGACATCCCATTCATGATCGACCATGTCGCTCGGAGCGGACATCTGGGTATCGTCAAGTACGCGCACGAACATCACTCGGGTAGCTGCAGGGCTCAGGCGATTGAGAATGCGGCAGCGTTTGGCCACTTGGAAGTTGTGAAGTTCCTGCACGAGAATCGCTCTGAAGGTTGCACGCCCGATGCTTTGAGTCGTGCGGCTGAGAACGGACATCTCGGCGTTGTCAAGTTTCTCCACGACAAGTACGGTCTCGAGTGCTCGACTTCCGCGATGGATCAAACCGCTGCCAATGGTCACCTGAAGGTTCTCAAGTTCCTGCTCGACAATCGCATTGGGACATGCTCGGCCGCAGCGATGGACGGCGCAGCTGGAGGTGGACACCTGCAAATTGTGAAGTTCCTGTATGACAATCGTTCGAAAGGTTGTACAACCAACGCGATGGATGGCGCGGCTGAGAACGGATACCTAGAGATCGTGAAGTTTCTGCATTTCAACCGCACAGAAGGGTGCACAGCAAATGCATCCACCATGTCTGCCAAAATGGGTTACGGTGCTGTCACGGGGTTCCTTCGGGGGCACCGACCAGAGGGTAACCTCTAGCGGCACTCCTAAAAGTGGCTTGGATGCGTCGATAGTAGCTTCTTCATCCGAAACTCCAGTCCCGAGATATTGTCGTTCGGATTATCGAGACTGTCTCTCAAGAATACTAGTACCACTGGGCGGGTGCAAAGATCTGGGCGTACCTGTGAATGAACCAGCTTTGTAAGTCTGTGAGTTTCTTAAGGCAAGCAGGGGGTGATTGGTTCATTCGAGGTTGTGGAGAAGGTGTGAGAGTATTGTTCGTTGGCGAGTTGATTGACGCAAAGGAGTGCGCTATGGAGCAGACCAACCCGGCACTTGCTCGTGAACTGGAAACTCGCGTTTCCGATGTCCAAGCGGCGCAAAAGAGATGCGTAGGGATCGAGCAGCCATATTTGCCCAGCGTGCTTGAATTTCCTAATATCACAGAAGCAATTTACTCTTGTATCTTGTCACCTCGGTTTCTGAACTCTCCAGCGTGCCACCAATTAGAAGAGAGGGGTTGGGAAATAAAGGTTGGCGTGCACGCTCTCTCTTTGCCATGAACGACAGGTGGAACAGATTTTCAGCCGCAAACCTGCCATCTCTTGGTTTCATTTCGTACTTGACACACGACGGAGAAAAATCCCTCGAGGATTCTGTGCTCATATCTTGGCGTTGTCATGATTTTGCGAAGCAGGTTTGGTTGAGTACGGTCAGTGTACGAGAGGCGCTTGTGGGTGTACTTGTTGATTGTGGTCTCAAAGTCCTCCTCTTCAAACCGTGCTCCAAACCCGCATTTCAGTGTTCACTATGTTTACATATGTTGTTGTTAGAAAGACGAGGTGCTACTTGGGAGCTGTTGGTGGCTTTCACTCACTGCGCCACAATGCTTTTCTGATCTTGACATCGGTGCCGTGCCGTAAAATGTCAGCAATCTCTAGTTCCCCCTGCTCACAAGCGCGCTGCCTCGCGTCCACCAGCACGTCCATACTGGAGTACTGCCACACCGCTTGCACAACTCTACCCGAAGACCTCTCCATTGCCTGCCTCAAGAAACTCGTTGGCTCCCACTCCTGGTTCCTGCACAGAAAATCGGTGATGTTGAACTGTTGCATACTCACGGCAATCGCCAGCACTTCGTACGTCGATTTTGCTGGCCTCGCAACGCTAGGTTCGTTAGCACAGGAGCAATATCTCCGTGAATGGGGTAGTCATAGAAGTACTCGACAACGTCGTAATGACGATTTTTCACGGCCGAATTCGTCGCCGTTGCGGTGCAGCCTTGCTCTTTGATGTCGTGATGAAGCAGCGTCACGATCTCGAGGGGCGCATGTGCAACAACGTACTCGAACGCCTTGTTTGTGCACTCGAGAGCGTAGTTTTCGTGGAGGAACCTCACAACCTCGAAATGGTGACTCTGCGCAGCCCTCGGTGCGATTCTCATGTAGGAACCTCATCACTTACAGATGATCTAACTCAGCTGCACGACTCATTGCTTCATGGGAGCAGCTATCCGTGTAGTGTTCGTGCAGATACTTCACGACGTCGAGGTGTCCGTGGCCAGCTGCAGCGTCGATCACCATGCACGACGCGTCGAGTCGGACTTTGCTCTCGATGAAGAACTTCACCACTTCCAGCTGCCCGTTCTCGGCCGTAGAGGTGATTGCGACATGGTGGCTTGCTTCCTTCTTCTGGTTCTCGACGATCAGCTTCACGACGTCGATGTACCCGAGCCAGGCGGCGTGGCTCAGCGCTCGCAGCGTGCAGCGCTGGTTGCTGTTCCCACAGAAATAGCGAAGTACGTGGACCTGCTGCTTCTGGGCTGCCACGTCCATTGCTTCCTTCGAGATCTTGCACCCATGCTCATGTAGCCACTCGACGATTTCAAGGTTTCCCTTCTCTGTGTGGCGCAGCATCTCTCGCTTGTAGAGAGAGTTGGTCTTTCGAGGAACATGCGCGTACAGCCAGTCGAGGACCTGCACGTCGGGGTCGTCACGCTGCAGGCTGTTCGTACGAGGTTCAGCTCCCATTTCCAATCGGGGGTGACTGTTTTTAGCTCACTAAGGTACTCCAGTACCTTGACGTTGTTGAATAAGACTGCGCAACGCATCGCCTTCTTGATGCTGACCTTCGGGTCACGTTGATACTGTGGATGACTCGCGAGTTCGAACGGCACTCTGAGTATTTCCAAGTTGTTGGCGGCGATCGCGAGGTGCAGCAGCACTCCCTTTTTCGTCAGGTCGCCGATCCATATCTGCTCGCTGTCCCACTTGCTGCACGCGCTCTGCAGGACTCTCGTGTCGCTTTCTAAGAAGAATTTGTTGACAACGTGCGGGTATCCAGTCATGAAGCCCGTGATGAGATCCCAGAGCGCACGGTTACCCAGGACTGCGAGGGGGGGGGGGGGGGGCGGGGGGG
>JAASGK010001124.1:0-12195 GCA_023334195.1 Globisporangium emineosum
GACCGTGCTGATCATCGCGCATCGCATCAACACGATCATGCACTGCGACAAGATCGCGGTGATGGACGCCGGCCAAGTGGCGGAGTTTGGCTCGCCAGGTGACCTGCTGAGCCAACCCGAGTCGATTTTCGCATCGCTCGCAAAGCGCTCTGCCCAGGTCTAGACTCCACTGTTATAACATATCGCCAACTTACTAGCTGAGCAGGAAAATGCATTGCCTGCGCATTGTTGAACGCTGTGATTGTAAAAAAAATCATCATTGGCGTCGACCATTTTCAATAGAAAGCAGAGTGATTCAAATCGATGAGTTTGGATCAGCAACTTCTAAAATGGGTAGCATCAAATTTTACAAATCATTTTATAAGGGTTTGTTAAACTAAATTAGAATACAAACCTGTCATTAACCATCCGTTACGTATAGTATAGCATATTACATCATAAATAAAGGGGTAATAATATGTTTGCTGACACCTGCGGTTATCGTTGACGGAAGCAACTCACACAGCATCAACCGCAAGTGGCGAAGAGCTCAAAGCAGCGATGTCGCTGACGCTGTCGCCTCAGGGCAGCAGTGGCGCCAACAACCTCCGCACGCGCGTGCTTCACTTCTGCATGGGCATCGCGGGGCTCGCGTACCTGCGCAGGACATGGTTGTCGCTCTTCCAGCAGCGCGCGATGCTGCGTCTCCAGGGCGCTGCGATGCACCAGTACCTCCCGCAAGACCCACAGCAGCAGCGCAATTTGCTCTGGAGCATCCTCAAGTACACGTTCTCGGCGCAACTCATCGCCGCGAGCGAGTACCTGATCCCGCTCGTCAAGCCGCTGCTGGCGGCGCGCATCGGCCGGCTCTTGGTCTGGAAGGGGCCGCGCGTCGAGCCGAACGCCAAGTACGGACCGCACGAGCGCAACACGGTCGACATCTACGGCGTCGAGCGCGCTACCGGTCCTAATGGGGATAACAACAGTGCTACCAGCCGCAAGCCCGTACTGGTGTTTGTGCACGGCGGGGCGTGGTCGTTCGGCCACAAGTGGCAGTACGGACTCGTGGGCGAGTACCTGTCGTCCTCGCTCGGTTTCCTCGTCGCGGTCGTCAACTATCGCACGTACCCGACGGGCCACGTCCAGAACATGGTCGAGGACGTCGAGCAAGCGGTGCGTGTTGCAATCATTGCCTGTGCGTACAGCATACTGGCGGTCTTCTTTACCTTAGTCTGTGATGTTGGACTCTTGTCTTCGTTGGCAGGTCGAGTGGGTGAAGAAGAACTGCCACTCGTTTGGCGGCGACAAGAACCAGATCTTCCTCGGCGGACACTCGTCTGGTACTGAAGTAGCCCTACACTTGGCTGTCCTATTACAACAAGGGCTTGACTGGCTAACATGGTTGATTGTATGGATTAATGCTACTGTGCAGGAGCTCATGTGGGTGCGCTGACGCTGATCCAGTCGGCAATGCGCGTCGCGTCGACCGACCAGGTAAAGGACATCCAACGCTTTCTCTTTAAAGCTATGGCTCATCAGTTATACAGCGTGTGAGCTAGTGTGGGCTAACCTGAAACCATGTCTAAATGGCTCCCACAACCACTAGAAGAAGAAGAAGAACGAAGTGGCGGACGTCGTGAAGGGCTTCATTGGGCTCGCGGGGCCGTACGACATCTCGGACCACTACGTCTTCGAGAGTGAGCGCTGCGTGGGGCCGTTCCAGGGCGTGCACGAGATCTCGACCATGAAGCCTGCGGTGCTCGGCATTGAGAACTTTCGAGTGCACAGCCCCACTACGCTTGTCGCGGAGGCTCGGGGAAAAAGAGGGCTCATCAAGCTCCCGAAGTTCCACGTCCTCCACGGCCTTGACGACACGGTACGGACTGAAGCTTGGCAGACATATAGGAACAATGTGTCAGAGTATCTAATGATCTCTGAGGTTGTGGTTGCAGGTCGTACCGAGCAGCTCATCGGAGAAGCTCGTCCACAATCTGGTACGTTGGTGGTCTTCCATTTAGACATTCTACGCTCGTTTGGACATTTGTACTGACAAATGGTTATGCTGATTCTAAATTGCGTTAGAAACGCGCGGGTCAGCAAGCCGACTTCCTCCAGATCCGCAACTGCACGCACGAAGACATCATCTTTGCCGTCATGGGCGACAACGTCCCCTGCCGCGCGCACGTGGTCGAGCACCTCCAGCGCATCATGACCAGCTCGCCGCCTGGGAAAGAAGCGGCTACGAAGGCGTCATCGCTGGTGCGTCCGATGGCAAAACTGTAGAGACCTCGTCCCCATGAACAACATGTTCTCGCTCTGCTTTTCTTGAGTATTTTCTTTTAAATACGGGTTAGGCTTTAGATCCGCTTACACAACGAGCGCTTCATAATCAAAATGGTAGTAACCACAAATGGCGCTCACACTCACTGCAGATAGTCTTCGTAGTCCTCGAGCCCCGAGCCGTAGAGCTCTCGGCCGAGCGCGCGGTCCCGCTGCTGGTCCCGTAGCTTCCTCGCCTTGCGCTCTTTATGGCTTGGCATCTGCTGTTGTAAGTCCTGCTTGCGCTTGCGCGCGAGCCGCTCCTGCATGCGCTGCGCGTCGCTGAGTCCGTCGCTGGCCGCGCGCTGCTGCTGCTCGCTGTGCGCCGGGAAGTGCGTCACGCGCGCGAGCTTCGCGGTCGGCTGCACGCCAACGCCCGCGCGGTCGGTCTTGAACACCGTCGCGACGGGCTCGATGCGGCCCGCGCTGGTGCGCCCCAGTCCGGCGTCTTCTTTCCAGCCCATGTTCATGAGCAGCCTATACCCGCGATTCGACTCCGGCAGCCATACTGCACATTATAAGTATACAAACACAAGTACGTAAGCGATAGAGCCACACACATCCATGCCACACATATAGCATCGTACATAGACAATATAACAGCCTATCGCTATGCGTTACCTTTCCGTAGTGTTGGCGCCTTGGTCGTGGACAGCAAGTGCGCGGTGGACTGGTCGTGCTCCGCCGCGCTCGTCTCCTGCACGTACACGCTGCACGCGGCGCAAAAGTACATGGCGGCGCTGGTGGTGTGGGTGTTGCTATCTTCTGTGGATCGTGTGAGGTCTGCGTGTGTGAGGCTCGGTGGAGTAATGAACCGGTGCTTGCGCTGTGCTTTCTTGCTGGCGTGCTGCTCGTCGGTGATGGCGGAAATGCTGGCGCGAAAATGATGATGAATGCTCATCACTTCTGATTCTGAGCGCGAGCTACTCTTCATTTTCAGCCAATAATTTACCGTAATTGTCTAATACACATTTTTATTCGTTAAAATTTATTGATAAATGAGGTTTTACAACCAATTAAAGGCGCATGAAATGAATATAAGCCTCTGATTGGTATATATTACTCCAGCGTGTTTGCTTGCCCTCCCAAAAAAAGAACCAACTGGTACTACTGTAATAATGGCCCCTTCATGGCTTGCTCCGTGGTATCTATCGCCTCAATGGCGCGCAGTAGCGGCTCACGCGCGGCAGCACGCTCTCCACGCTGTGCGGCTGGCGGAAGAGCACGACCAGCAGACCGATCGGCAGCTTCTCCACCACTAGTCCGTGCGTTTTGCCGCTCGCCACAGCGCACACGGTCGTGAAGCTCGAGAAGACCACGTGGAACACCGCGTCGCCAACCTCAAACGCTGGTGTGAACGGCGCTTCTTGTGCGTCTTCTGCCTTGTCGCCTTCGGTCTTCTGGCTCTGTAGACGCGTCTCTTGCTGCAATGCGTGCCTCGTGATCTGCTCAAACGCGCGTAGGAACTGGTGCGTGTCTAGAGATGACGGTATGCTGCTGTCGTGCTGGAGATCCACATGGAGGTGGTGAGTGCTGCTGCTCGAGTCCGCGCGCAGTGTGAAGCTCCCCTGTGCGTACTCGACGCCTCCTCCATGTGCGCTCAGGAAGCAGACGCCGTCGTACATGCCTGGGTGCTCATCCGTGCGCAGCGTCCGCTGGACAAACTCGCGATAGCTGCGCGTGTTGCGGGACTCCATGGCGACTTGCGTGGTAGCTGGCGAATTCGGAAATGACACCAAAGGTAAGCTGCGGCATGGATGGTTCTCTCACTGTTGTTTGGTATTATTACGAAACTTCTCTATAGGCGAGAGTGTCACTTAGAGCCCAAAGACACGCATGAGCTCGCTGAACGTGTGCTCCTGGGGGCTCTGCTTGTACTTCTTGGTCGCGAGCCGCAGCTTTGAGATCTCGAACACCACGCCCTTGGCGCCAAGCAGTGCGACCATGCGCGGCGAGCTCAGGAACTAAAGTATACCATGGAGAACACAAATATACGCAGTGAGTATGAGTACATAGTGGGAGTAGCTATCAATTTGGGACCATTGAATGACTGGCTCAAGCAAGATGTATGGTGGTACCTGACAGAGCTGCGTGACGTTCTTGGGCTTGCGCGTGTAGACGCACTTCTCAAAGTCGATGAACGTGCACTTCCACTCTCTCTGTGGTAGCAATGGCACCTGCTGCTTGGCGTCCGTTGTGTCATTTGCTGCATCAGGTGCTGCCGGTCGTGTGTGGACGATGATGTGGCGGTGCGGATGCGTCATCTCCTCCTTGTTGATGCCCATGAGATCCATCGCAAAGCACTAACATTTACAAACACACACAGCCATGCACAATGAGTTACATATTCGCAACCCCACCATCGCCATCACCATCCATTAGCTCTACTGCGAAGACCCACCTGACAGAGCATTTCGCGCAGCACCCAGCGCGCGTTCGCATGCGACGTCGTCGATGACGCGCCGCCGCCAAGAAAGTCCACAACGTGTTGGCCCTCGAGCCGCTCGCAGATGAACCACCCGGGGCCGCTCGCGAGCAGCTGCGCACCGAGCCCCATGCGGTTCATCACGCGCAGCCACCTGGCCTCGGCGTCCACAGATGATAACGCCGAGGCATTCGGGTTCGCCTCGACGGACGCGGCGCCGAGCTTGACGACCACGCCCGCGCCGCTCGACTGGAGTTCGCCGGCGTACAACACGCCGCGCTTGCCGCGGGCGAAGAAGCGCGCGTTGGCGATCCAGTCGCGGAGGAAGGCGAGCGGCTGTCCTGGGTCGTCATTGTCATTAGAAGAGGACGGGGTGGTGGTGACGCCTTGCGCGCTCGTCAAGCGCTGGATGTGCGCGTCGTCGAGCTTCCACTGCTTCCACCTACAAGCATGCACGGACACACATAGAGGAGATCGGCTTAGTCCCGTGCACCGTACTGATGTCAGGCTGCTAGGAGCTGCTGGTGCTCACCGCTCCAAGTGGTTGGATTGCGTGGCGTCGCCATGCGCATCTGCTACTGCTGCTGGCGCCACGAGGGCGTCACACTCGTGAACCTGGTGACACGCATCGCTAGACGACCTGGTCTGGGAGAGCGCGGCACTGAGCGCAGCGTCCTCGCTGCCTGTCAGCAGCGCCTGCAGCGGCTCGCAGCGCGTGATCACGTGCAGCTTCCACCCTGGGAGTGTCATTGTGCTGCAGTACTGTTGGTCGCTGTTATTAGCCAATGACAACCGTGTGGATGGCGTTCAATGGATATTGAATGATCAATGGATCATAAGTCGGTGGATGGCAAGGAGCGCGCTTGAAGAGAAATAGCATAGACAATGATAGTAAGGGTGGTCGCGTGGTGCTTTTAGGCGAATGGGGGGATTAATATTTTGTGCGGATGGTCGAATCTGATGCTGCTGCCGGTGTTCTCGGACTTCACGAAGAGCCTACGATTGGATGAACGCGGTGCGATCACAAGAGCTCTTCGCTATTTGCCTACTTTGGAGCTGCTGGCTGATACGAATCGCTGGCGCTCCTGCTGAGAGCAGCCGCCTGCTTTCCCTTGTTCTTTCTTGTTCTGCTCTCTACATGTAGAGCTCCAGCAGGAACTTCTTGTAGAGCGTCATGAACTTGGCGATGAATGCTTCAAAGTGGAAAATGTCCTTGGAGCCGCGCTGCATGCGGTGCTCGTAGTACGCCGCCCACTCGAGCAGCTCGTGCTTGAGGTCGTCGTCCAGGCGGCTCATGAGCTCACGGCAGAGCACCTATTGGCAATAAGTACATAGAAATGGTCGGTGGTGAGCTTAAACCAAATTCCAACGAATCAGTGCACACACAATCCCTTCGCTTATGAAACGAACCTTGAGGATCACTTCGGACGGGATGCAGTTGGCGGTCAGCTCGTACAGCATCTCGCGGGCCTTGAGCAGACTGCAAGGCGGATACAATAGAACAATAGAGAGATTGATGTTGGTGTGGGTCTCCTAGAGCGAACAAAGTCAACCCCCACAGAGCTAATAGGGAGCTTGGCGTACCCAGCCGGGGACTGTTCTTGGAGCACCACTTTTGCTAATGTGCAGATGTATTCCTCCCACGCGGGCAGCTGGATCTGCTGGTCTGGAGAGAACGGGTAGCTGCAACAGAGCATTGAAGATACAATGCCATTAGCATTATGAGTCCGCAATGTGTTCCTCTGGTTTAGGATAGGGCCATCCAACACTCACTTTTGCACGCGGCAGGTCTCGAGCATCAGCAGCGCGCGGCGCAGGTTGCGCTCGCTCTTGTGCGCGATCTCCTTGCCCAGCGCCGCGTTGTATGTGAGTCCCTCTTTCACGCACACGCCCTGCAGGATGGTGCAGATCTATTGCCACAATTTACATAGTGACGGCATGGTTAGTGGTCTGAATCTAAAGAGAACATCAAACTATCCGTCGTATGTACATACCTCGTCCGTCGTTGGCGCGCCGACGCGGATCCCCAAGCAACGACTTCGCAGCGGGTCAATCACCTTTGACGGGTTGTTGCAGCAGAGCACCAGGCGGCACGTCGCCGTGTACTTCTCCATCGTGCGACGCAGCGCGTGCTGCGCGTTCTTGCTCAAGCGGTCCACCTCCATGAGTAGCACGACTAAAAGAAAAAGCATAATGTTGAACAATGTGAGCATTTTGATAAGCGCCAATCCTGTGCTTGAAGCGAATACCAGCAGCAGCACCTGCGTACCTTTAAACTGGCGCTTGGAGTTGGTGTCTGCGAGGTGGTACTGCGCAATCTCCTTGAGCACTTCCTGCACCACCAGTCGGTCGCTGCTACCGACGTCCGACGGGTTCATCTCAATGTGGTAGTTGCTCGCGACCGTCGTGATGTCCACTTTGGTCGACTTGCCTGGCGCCTGGTTGAATAGAAAAACAACAGCATCACACATGAGTCAGTCGCTCACAGCAGCACTCGACATAGACCCACAAGGCGCACCTTGAAGGACTTGTGCTCTAGGCGCACTTTGAGCGCGCCGTCGCCGTAGAGCTCACGCAGCAGCGCCATGATGCGCGTCTTCTTGCCGGCGCCGGACGGGCCATACACCAGCAGGTGCGGCAGGTCGTCGGAGCTCGCGAGGTTCTTCAGGCGCTTCGTCACGTCCGGGTGGAAGTCCAGCGTGCTCAGCTCATTTGGTCGGTACTTGTCCACCCATAGCATGATGGTGATGGTGATGGTGATGGCAATGCAGAGCTTGGTTTGGCTTGGCGTTGCTTGTAAATGCAACCAACGTCTCTCGGCTCTCTTGTTTTGCCAGCTCCCGCCAAAAAGCTCTTTTCGCGCGAACCAAAAGACAACTTTACTTTCATTATCCTAATAGGGCACGGCTCTCTATTAGGAGAATGAGAGTAAACTTGTCCCTGTCACTATTTATGTCATCATGTCACTTTTTAGAATCTTGGAAACCATTTATGGTTAACCGTTTACATGTTAATCACAAACTTAAAGAAATGCAAAAATGTTGGTCAAATTTTAACATAAAACTTGTATAAATTGGTCAAAATTTTGTCCGAGAGTTGGCCATGTGACCTACAAAACACAGCTCGTAATGTTACTGTAAAATATTTGTAAGTCTGGACGAAATGTCAGTTCAGACACCCAGTTTGACCAATCATAGTTGAGATAGCTGTGTCATCGGAGAACATTTGTTTGTTCGGACAATACCGCTCAAAACGGTACATCAGCACAGAGTGACACTGACAAGGTGATGCTCCATCTCTTCGACGTTGTGATTGGCTAACAAATAAATATGGGAAAATTCCAATTGATGACACAAATCGAAAATATTCCCAGAAGGTGACACAAATGGTAATTTACAAAGCAGCCCAGTGTTTTATTCCCACCCTTTGATAAACTACTGTAAGGGGCCTGTTCCAAACAGTTCCCAAACACGGCACGCACGCTTGTGCCTTGAGGAAGCGTTCTCCCGACTTGGAGGGAGAGAAGACGACTTCTGAGCTTGAGGGTAAATTTGCAACTGAATTAAAATGCTGTTATGGTTCCCGTCGCTACTCGCTAATGAACCCAAGGGCTCCTAGAGGTTTTATGAATAAAACCTACTCATGTAAAGATAAACCTACTGAACTGATATATAAAACCTTGGCTACACTGAGGTTCAACCCATAGGACCTTGAACTTGAAGTCCTGTGGAAAGTTCCCTGCGAAGTAGAGACACGCCGACCGCGTCACTAGTGTAGTTCCCAAGCAGGAACCATCATTCTGTACTCGATTAGTACATGAATGCCAATCACTCTGCACTGATTAATACATGTGAACAACATTCCGCACTGATTAGTACAGAGAACCTTTGTGACGTCATCTGATGACGTCACACGTGCATGCAGGGACTGTATTACCGTAATCCCTTTGTTGTTTGTCTCCACAATGCACGCTGAAGGTGATGTGTGCCACACTAGATCTGAGGACAGATCCACCTTCATGTAATGGCTGGCTAAGGCCCATTACACTTCTTGGACTTTGATCAGGGTAAGATCGGGAAGACTTGAGGCAATCAGATATCGGAGCTGCACGCGCTTTGGCTTCGAACTCCTCGGAGCGCGTGAGCGTGTATCTTTTAGAGTCAGAATGATAGCTTGATGGTCGCTGTGGCGCTTCGGCACTGCTGTTTCTTCCCATTGGATCAGCTGGCATAGGGCTGTAGCAACGTAGTACTGGTCGATTCTGCTAGCTTGGTTGGATCTCCAGAAGGTAAAGTGTTCGCTTGGTGGACGGGTGTCCGACTCACTCACAATCTGGATCGCTTCCAATACATCTTGAAGTTGCAGCGCCTCTAGTAGCTTCGATAAAGCAGGATTCTCTTTCCATGCGGCCGATGTTCTGGAGCGTGTGAATCTGTCCCACTCTGGCACCAGAACGCAGTTGAAGTCGCCCCCCATTATCAACTTGTGCGACTCGCCCTTGTAAGTTTGTTCCAATGCCTGAAATAATAGTTCTCTCTCTTCGTGTTGGTGGCGCGTATACATTCGCGTACACGACCGTCCCCACTTTGATCGCGAGATGACGCTCTGTCCACTCGTTCTCTTTCCACGCTTTGGGAGCTTGAATGCGCTTTGGATTGACTAGGATCCCCACTCCTCCGCGCTTCTTCTCGCTGACGCTCCAAAAGGATGAATGTTGATGAGGTCGCTGGCTCCCCAAATTCGATTCCAGTAGCTCGTGAGCTGCCGTATTTCCTCCAGTGAAGTGACGTGCGTCTCCTGAAGCAAGATCACGTCATACTGGTGGTACTTTTGCTCGAGTCGCCACGCATCCAACCACTTTCTTCGTTCCGACTGCTTGAAGCCCCGAACATTATGTGATAAGATGCGGATGGTGCTACCGTGGACTTTTTCCGGTTTGTTCTTCTTTGGATCGTAGAAGCTGTGGTGAAGCTTCGTGAACTGGGTGAAGATATCCTGCTGAAGAGCAGCTGATTCACCCCAGTTTTCGCTCTGTGAGCAGAATTTAGTACTGGCTGATCTCAATCTCTTCCCCTTCGTTATACAGGGATGAGAAGAAGATTGAGAGCGCTGACCATTCTCCCGAATCCATTCCGGACTTAAAGGCTTGTTTCAGCTTTTTGGACGAGTTCAGTGCTGACAGCAGCCGTTCCACGCAGTCTCTTGGCGACGGTTGCTGTTGCAGGTCTTGATCGATCAGTGTGGCGATCTCGTCCTGGTAGACCATTGCACAGAGGATGAACCGACTGAACTCCCCCCGTCTGTTCCTCGCGCACAATTTCAACACTGGGATGTCTCCGTAGTTGATGCTTTTGAGGACCGCCCAGTCATCTTTTGCGTTTAGAAGTACTGTGCGCAGTACTGGTGTCGCAGCTCCGCCTGTCCTGTGAGACCATCTTCGAAGCCATTCCTTGACTGCCGAGTCCTTAGTCGAGTTATTGAGAACTCCCAAGCAGTGAGTAATGATCTCCTCTCGGTAGCCCTGAGTCAGGTCAGCCAAAACCGGTTTTCGCACGTGGTTCAGAACATGGAACCACACACTGATATTAACAGCACAAGAACCAGATAAATAGTACGTGGTACTCAAATGACAACGTCTACACCACATACTTAACAAATAAATATTGTGGATTGGTATCAATCACTATGTTGGAGCTCTACAAGCGGTGGTCACATTCACTGTACACAACAAGCATATATGACAAGCGTTTGTATGCTCTATATGCAATTCGATACAATGTATGGTACCCCTTTGCTGACTATTCACATACTTTTAAGACCCGACCCAGCATGACATCGCCTCCGGGTAGTGCTTGGGATGGATATTGCTGGTCGTTTAAGCGTTCCTCAATACACCTCATTATCATTATTCACATACTTTTAGAACGCAGGGTATACCATAAGCGTGGTTCTGCTGTACCTCGCTAACTGCGCAATGGAAGCGAAGGCATCCAAAATACTGACTCCCGACCCAGGCCCTCTGCATTAAGAAAACTCGAACAAGTACGGACAGTCCTGGGCAAATTTTGGGCAAAGGCATCCAATGAACAGCAACACAAGGAGGACACAGCCTTTGCGAACTTATTACGGACAGTAGCGGTCTCTAATACCAACAGTAACAGATTAAATAGATGACCTACTTTCTCTCCTGACAATTCAACATTTTAGATGCCATGTGAGAGATGGGATGATACATAGTATTCTCGAAGAATTCGTGCTGCAAATTAAACATAGCATGCAGTAAGCAAAAGAGAACACATCGATGGACCGAGCGAATTACCAAGTTCATCGGGTCAGAGCGCCACCCAATCTTCGAGAAGATCGGGAGCACCATGTTGCGCATCCAGGAAGCACTCGAGGTCCAGCTGCAGGCAGCCAGCGGCGAGCAACGGCGCGGGGCACAGACATCAAGACCCGACTTCACGCAGTGTGTGAACCCCTCGAGGCAACTCCATCCACCACGCGTTCAGAGACAACAACACCATGGCGGACTTCCTCGCCGACAAAGCCATGGACTACGCACCCCTAAGCGCACAGGAGGACGAGCTGTTCCACCAGACCAAGAGGCAAATGACGCAGGATCTGAGATACAAGGCGCAGTTCAACGAGGAGGAGCACCTGCGCCACCGCCGAGACAACTGCGCACTGACTTCGGTCAAACGCGAATAAGCGACCCGCCGGCTTGACGCTCCACATCAAGTCGGTCAGCCGCGCTCGTAAAGGCCTTGGGACAATATTCATCAGTATAGCGATAGCAATGGACATGTAGGTAGATAAACTCATGCCACCGGGGGTCCACCGATCAATATCCTGATCTTCAGTCGGATCCCTGTAATAACTTTATAGAGAATCAATCCAGAGGATTTTCATACAAGATAGGCAAGGCGACGCAAAATGAGTATTTCGGGTGATGGACAATGTGAGTAGTAGTATGCAGTAGCGGCGGATCCGTGCCACACACCCTCAAGTCGCACAGACTCTGTTCCGGCTGAAGTGCAACAGATTCCCAGCGTGGAATTGGGCAGCGCGGGACTAGTCATGCCCACACCCGACGTGCAACCAAGATGAAGGCTCGACGACCAGTCACGTGTTCTGGAGGTGCACAGCAGCCAAGCGGCGATGGCAACAACTCCTTAACGTCTGGAACATCATCGGCGACCTGGACGACCGCCGCCTCTGCGTCTTCGCGCTCGAACTGCCTGACCTGCCGGACAACGCGTGGAGCGCAATTCGCGAGTCGCCCGAGGTGCGTGAGCGTGCGACAGCAGCCCGTGAGGTGCTGTTCGATGACGCGAACGAACTGTGGCGGTTTGTAGTGGCGACCACACTGCACTTGCTCTGGTGCGAGCGGCTCAGGCGCATGGACGACCCGAGCTTGACCGACGAGATGCACCACGCCATCACGCAGACGAGCATGCGGCGAGCACTCGTAC
>JAASGK010001125.1:0-12189 GCA_023334195.1 Globisporangium emineosum
TAAGTGAATCCATTTCAAACCATACAAGTTTTACACAATACCTTCGACAATTTATATTCCCATAATTTGCATTGCCTCTCAAAATGTATATCGATTTGCGCCAATTTTGATGTAACTTATTGGGAGTGGCATCTGTACTGTTGAAGTTGCACCACCAGCCCATGGTCCATCCCCTTGCCTCCGACCTTCGCGATGTTGATCAAATAGCAATGACTGACAACAACAAAAAGACGACCAACATGAACGAATCATGACCACCAGGGTGTGCGTTCCAGGACTTCAACTTGTGATGAACTTCCGTCCAAACTTAGTCGAATTTGACGATGTGTCTATGCTGTAAATAACAGTTTTCACATGTGCATAAATGATATTTCATTTATGCCCATGTGAAAATCGTTATTTACTGTTTTGAACCTTTTATTTCTTGTAATTACACAACTATTACAAATGCTCTCTAATTTAGTCTTCGACACCTTTAAAGTTGTTATCATATTAAAGAGTGCGGAGGCACATTTCGGCTTGTGAATGAATCTAACACGGAAATTCGCGTGCAAAGAGATCTTTTTGCTGCGTTCCTACTCAGGATATCTACGTGCTTGACGCCGCTGCAAGACGCTCTTGGCAGCGCTTCTTGATCACCGCAACCTCGCTCACGTGATCCGCTTTGTCGCTCGCGGAGGCGGATGCCCGGCGCTTTCGCATGGTCGCGTTCAGCCACGCCTGGAGCTCGAAGCGTGGCAGGGTCTCATCTCCTGCTGTCGTCTGCGATTCTATCTGCTCATCGTCACTTAACACCTTCGGTAGCAAGAAGAAGAACGAAGACGAGGCCACTTGGACCTGGTCCTGACTTTGCAGCGTCAACGGCTCTTCCTCGAAGCGCACTTTTCTGTCGTTCACATAAATCGGCACCTCGACGCTCAGACATTCGATGGTGAAGTGTTTCGCCTTGAAATTCCACGAAATCAGCGCATGCTTCTCGGAAATGGACTCGTCGTCTCCAATTTGACAATCGGCACCACCACCGGCAAGTCCGTTTGCATTGCTGAGCCCCAAATTTTTGTAGAAGTCGCGCCAACGAGAGTCCAAGCGACCCAGAACAATATACGGCTGCATCATGAAGTACTGAAACTTCGTTCCCTGTAAACGTCAAACCTCAAACAGATTAGAAAGAAGAGCTCATACACTTCGCTCAGGAACAAGCATTCAGCAATCTACATCACGTACCTCAAGCTTCACGTACGCTCGCAGGCTTGACTGCAGCGTCTTCTTCTTCTCGCGAAGCTGGGCGTTGATGAAGCAGTTCTGCTGAATGGGATGCAAAAGCATACGACTTGCTTCCTTCTCCAGCGCATCGCAATGGCTCTCAACACCTGCAGGGAGGTGCTCAACACGCTCGTGTAGCTCAAGAAGCCCTCTCGAACTGAATCTGGCAACACAAAAGTCGCACGTGAAAACAAGGTGTCGATCGATAAAAATCTCACACTCTTGTATCAGCGAGATCAAGGGAGTTCTCGCACCCAGATTTCCGTTCGTGTGATACAACACCGCTCCATCTAGCACATCCGATCCTTCGTAATAGTCTGGATGCACGACGTCGCCCTTCTCATCCACAAACTCGCCATCCTTCGACTGGTTGAGCAGGACCACTTTCGGCACAATGCACTTTCGGTTTTTGCACGACTGCTTGCGTAGCCCTGGTCCTCCGTATTTCTTCATATCAAGACAATGTAGGCACTTCAAGCAGTCGGAAGCTGTACAGCCGGCGCATTTTCCGCATCGCATCACGCGCGTCCGAGACGCTTTAGAACCAGACCCACCGTACGATTCATTCGCGTGCCTTGACTCAAAATCGTCGTCTTGGAGCTTCTCGTTCGACATCAGGTTGACGTCTCGTGGAGAAACTGGTAACTCTTCGGACGACCGCAAGAAATCGTGACCATCTGAATCTGAATTCACAACGTCATGTAATGCGCTGGCGCCGAACGTTGAATCTCGATCACTGTCCTGAGAGTAATACGACGTAGCTCCATCATCGTGCTCTTCGCCATCGAGATCAGTTTCATACTTCTCACTCATCGCTTCTTCGTCTCCCTCGTCGTGCTCTTCTTTACCAGGCTCCTGCTTTGTGACGATCTTCGCCCTCTTCGATTTCCTGACTGCCATCCCCCATCTCCTTGGATTGATGCACTTACGATTCTTGCACGATTGCTTGCGCAAACCAGGTCCGCCATACTTCTTCATATCTTGACAGTGCCCGCACGTCATGCAGTCCTCTGCCAGGCACCCGGCGCACTTTCCGCACCGACTGATTCTCTTTCGCGACCGTGGCGTTCCATCGCTCCCTCTTATTTTCTGTGTATTACAAGAACAATGAGCAATGGTTAACCACCGTGGACAACTACCAGAAGTGAGGTACTTCGAAGTATGCATTATGATGGTACCTTGTGAGCTAGCTGAATTGAGAGGTCGTCACTCAGTCTCCTCGCTTTAATCTACAAGCAATGGTGGTTAGATAAGTAGCACTTGCCAACTAATAATAATGAGCAGCAACATACCTTGAGACTCGCAGCAACTCCAGTCCTGCTCTTCGGGCTCTTCGACTCGCGAGGCTTCACCTCTTCATCTTTCACTTTGTTGGAAACAGTACGCCTGAACGCTCCACTTCTATCCAGGATGCTAAGCGTCGACAATTCTTGATCACTCTTGATAATCGAATACTGGGTTACGGTTGCCAGAAATGCTTGAAGGACTCTCTGATCTGACATGACGGTGAAGGATTCAATCGTGTCACACATTTGATGGATCAAATCGACATCAAACGCTGCGCAATTCCATGCCTGCGGTCGTATCATCAGAAATGTGAGCGTTAGCATCACCCACTGATTTGAACTGAATGACATTGTGCACGTACCAACAGCTTCCGTCGAGATGAAAACAGCCCTGGCAAAAGAAACTGAAGTATTATTCGCGTGTCGATATGAAACCCTGAGTGGGAAATCAGCACGCGGTGTCGAGCACGAAGACTCAACAACTGCATCCACACTGACTTCAGCTGTTCCTGGTATGCCACAGCCTCAGGGACCTCGACTTGAGCCAGCTGCCACTGGATAATCCCGAGAACTCGTACGTCTTCAGCAAAAATGTCGTAGCTGGTAAGTAGCACGTGAGGTTTTGATTTTTGTCTGGACTCGGCATCCAGAACAGTGAGGATCTGTTTCCGGTCTCCTTTTTCTCCCCAGTACGGATACACCTCAATTTGATTGCTGGCTGTGAGTTCCGATTTCCATGCCAGCAGCTCACTATTTGACGCAATCACAATGTGGAGACCAGAGCTGTTTTGCCTTTGAGCTAGATCAACCATGAACGCGAGAAACTATGGAATGTGATACAAAGCGTAGACAAAGTTAGTGGATACCAGTGACAAAACTTGGAGACGTTGCCGACTAACCTTTTGGCGGTGCTGATCTCGATCTTTGTCTGACACAACCAGTCCGTTCAGCCCTCTTTGGTACATCCGATCGAGCTTGACTGCTTCATCACTCCGACTCTTCTGCTTCAATTTCTCCCCTTTTGTAGTGGTGCTTGATGGTCGTACGCTTTCCAAGAGCGATGCCCAAACGGTCGTGTTTGACTCCGAATCGCGCTTCTTGAAAGGGTTTTCGGCTAAATTGGCTGACGCGTCTTTGGTTTTGCTCGTAGGCGAATCTCCAGTGTGTGGACGTGTCCAGTCTCCTTTTGCACCTACATGAGATCTGAAGAAACACATCGATTAGTATTCATAGCACGCATCACACACATCTACTCAAACGGCGATAATGCCAGACTCACCGTCTCCAATCCGCGTCAAAGTCTCTCAGAGCGCGCGTGTGGTCGTAATAGAGCTGGAGTGTAGTCGCATGGGCTGCGCGGCTGCTGCGTCTGCTCACTTCAGTTGGTGCTTGTTTGCCCAGCATAACACTGGAAAAGAGCTGGAGCTCCGACACGAGATACTCGTTGAGGGGTCGATTCTCGTCCGGAACTGATCGAACCTTCGTGACGTTTTGTTGGCTACTAGTGTCGATGGCTTGGGGTTTCAACTGAGCTGGTGAAGCCCTCACGCCAGTAGTTTCGCGCTTTGCAGAAGAAAGCAGATCTGTAGACTGGTCAGAAAGGATCACATCGATACTGTGCGGCTTCTTTTCAGGCTCCTTTTGGCTTGTCGTGGTCACTGAAACTGCGGCATTCTGTATATCATCGCTCCCGTTGACGTGTGAATCGGTCGCCTCGTGGTTACCGCTCTTGTCAGTTGATCTACAAAGAAAGGCGTCATCAACAACTCGTTTTCCACATCAGCATCCCTCGCACACATACGCAAACCGCACTTACTTTTCATTTTCTGTATCCGCAACGACCTGCCATCAAAAAGCATACCACAGCACCACGTCAAGCGTACCATAATGCACAGGTAAGCACCAGCACACAAAACGAACGGATCATTTACTTACCTTGGGGTTGGAGAGAGCTATCGCTATCGCCGCATCATCATCATCGCTGGGACGCACTTTCGCATTGTGTTTCGTGCTTTCAGGGAGTTCCGAGTTGTCTTTAGCAAGCGACTTCGAGTCCTTTTTCACTGGTTCGTCGTGGTCTGTGTCATGAGCATCTGACCGTATTCGCTCCACATGGTCTATCGCTTCAGCCTTTGCTGCCTTTTCATCAATCGCGGCGGCACTCGTACCGCCCGGAGGCGAATCAAACACACGCCCACTTGGAATCTCACGAAGCGGTCCACTCGCGCGCACACGGGCAACTTCCATCTTGATGCGTACGCGCTCGAGATCCACATACGTCTTGATGGAGTCGCTTGACGCCTTTTCTTCAGACTGCATACTGCTCCGGTCAAATTAAAGGTACCATACACACATTGACACATCCATACAAGCAATAGGATGTCAGATCATTGACTGCGCACACACACACACATACACACAGCAACAACAACAAAAATATTGCCTTGTGGCGCATACCTCATTGGTTCCGCGTCGCTTTGGTGGTGCGCGGTCGTTACGACGACAGCGTCGCGCGCGAACTGCGTCTGATCCGCTGCTTCTTCGTGCTGCTGCTGCTCTGCGACGTCTCTCGGCAACGAGTCGTCCACTGGCGGTGGGGGTATTGGTGACTCGTGGCTCTTGGAAGAAGAAGGCGTTCGAGGCGCGCGGCCGTCGTCGTCATTGCCCATGGCGCTTCGCTCCTCCTGTATGAAGAGAAAGCTCCAGTTGAAGGGGGGAACGAACGAACGCGCGCGCGTCGTACTTAATAACATAATCTCGGTACGCACTGCGCGGAATTATTAGTGTGGTGAACATTACTTTAGTATTTGAGCATCGAGATGTATGTGTAACACACTATGAATGATTGAACAGACTGTGGGTCTCTTCACTCATTTGAGTTCCACACAAAGCGGCATTTCATTTTGTTGGTGGTGGAAGATGTCGCGAACGAAGAAGGCAGGCCAGAGGGCGAAGGCGGAGAAGGCGGAGAAGCGCAAGGCCGAGGAGCCACCGCAGCAGGTAGCTGGCAGTAAGAATGGAAGCGCGAAGAAACAGAAAGTGACCCCGGGTGCCAGCGCGTCGAAGAAGCCGCAGGAGGACGCCAAGAATATCGCGGCCGTGACGCTCAAGGAGCTGCTCGGCGGAATGGATCTTGATACGTTTTTCGCGCAGTATTTTGAGAAGAAGCCGCTCCATGTGCGCAACAACGGAAGGCACAAGGTATGCATGCTGTGGTAGTCCAGTATTTCCATTCCTACTACTTTGTTTATGGAGCAGCGATGTCTAACTGTGTGTGGGTGGGTGTTTCCGTCTACTGTGTCACCTCTTCAGCTCTTCCCGCGCGACTTGTTCTCCAAGAAGCGAGTGCTGGAAACCATCCAGCAGAACCAGCTGGACTACGGAAAAGATCTCACGATCTGCAAATACGTGGACGCGGTGCGCGAGAACTACGACGGCGACGACGAGGACTTTGCGTCGCGTACGAAGGTCGCGCGTCTTTTCGACCAGGGCTTCAGCTGCCAGTTCTACCAGCCACAGCGCTACGTGGACGAGCTTTTCAAGATCAACGCTGCGTTCGAAGCCCACTTTGGCTCTCTCGCTGGCGCCAGTGCATACTTGACGCCGCCTGCCGCGCAAGCGCTCGCTCCGCACCACGATGATGTGGAAGTGTTCATTCTGCAGGTTCGTGCTCGTCTTGCGTTGCATTGAATGACTGGTTGGCTGCTTTTGAACCAACTCACATATCGTGTTTGTATCACCGATTATCAGACGGAAGGAAGAAAGAAGTGGAAGCTCTACCACCCAATCACGGAGTTGGCTGGCGAGCACAGTAACGATCTCTCGCCTGACCAGATTGGCGAGCCGTGGATGGAGCTGACCTTGGAAGAGGGCGATGTGGTGAGTTGCATGTTGTTATCGTCTCGCTTTTCCTTCGAGCCCATGCAACTTTGTCCTCATCTGACTTCTATTGATTCTATTTGTCTGGATAGCTTTACTTTCCGAGAGGTGTGATCCACCAAGCCGCCACGGACGACAAGCAGTTCTCGACCCACGTGACGATTTCCGTGTACCAGCACAACGCTTGGGCCAACTTTATGGAAGTCGCGCTTCCTCGAGTCATCCGCCGCGCTTTCGACACGGACGTGGACTTCCGATGCGGTCTCCCTGTCGCGTACCTCGAGTACATGGGGACGCAGTTCCCTACCGACTCGAAGAAAGCCCAGGGATTTGCAAAGACGCTGAAGGATCTGATCAGAAAGCTCGCTGCGAATGTGGACGCGAGCGACCTGCAGCAGGCTGCCGACGAAGCCGCGATGGACTTTATCGCCAACCGATTGCCTCCAACGCTGGAAAACAAGCCCGACATGTCGGTCTCACCACTTGACAGCAACGTTGGCATTCGCTTCAAAGACCGCTCGCACGTGCGTTTGACGATGGGCGAAGACGAACTGAAAGAAGCGTTCGTCGCGGTGTACTACTCGTCGCAGAACTGCCGCACGCACCACATGGGACTGTGCACTTGCCGCGGGGGATTCGGTGACGACGAAGACGGAAGCGACGATGAAGGTAGCGAAGGTAGCGAAGGCGGAGATGATGACGATGAAGGCAAGAGCGAAGAGGACGACGAGAACGACGGCAGTGAAGATGGCGGTGATGATGACGACGACATGCGTGCTGCGATGGGTCAAGTGCCAGTCCCACCACAGAGCATCGCGTTCCCAGGAGAGCTCGCGCAGCCGCTGATGAAGCTCTACTCGTCCTACCCTGCGTTTGTGTCCGTTGACACTCTGGACGACGACTCGGCTGACGAGACTGCAATTCGTGGAATGCTGCTGCGCTTGTGGACTGAAGGCATCCTGGAGGTTAGTAAGCAGTGATAGCAGTAGTCAAGGTGTACAGAAAGAAAAGAGCAAGCACGTTTAACAAAACAAATCACAAACTACATTCATCTCATACGACGTGGTGTGAATGATAGAATCTAGTCTTCCTCTTTCCCCCTCGCACGCACGCATTCTCTTGAAAGCAAATCCGGAATCCTCGACATCGTGATCCAAAACAGCTTATCTAATGCAGTCCATGATCGTCTGGCTGATCTCCTCGCTCTCCGAACGAACCGCCATCTGAGAAAAGAACAAGAAAAACATACAAAAGGAAATTGTCAGTGCACTGGCCTTGACACTCACCACGATTGTGTTCATCACACACACACAAAACATTCAACTCGTACCTGGAGAATCATGCCACCGCTTTGCTCGTCAAGCGCTATTCTGGACTTCACCAAAACCTTCACGCCGCCGACAAACACGCCAGAGAGCAGCAAAATGTGCGCCTGCACCTTTGGCTGCGGCGTGGCCGTGTTCTCGCATGGCTGCATGCCGAGGTTGTCGATCACCGCAGCGACACCTTCCACGAGGCTCTTGTACTTGAGCGCATAGCTGCCCTTCGCTTCAGCACCATCGCCAATGTGCTCCCACGCAGAGCGGAAGTCGCCCACTGGAACCTTGGCAACCAAGTCGTTTGGACCAATTTCAAAGTCTTCCATTGGGTATTCCTCATCAAAGCCCTACACATCACACGTTTATCAATTGCAAAGAGTTAGCACCATGTACGGACAATGTCAACATAGTAGACAGAAGGCATTGAGATACGTACATCATCTTCGGCTTCACCGGTCGACGGGTTCACTTCGTGCACCTTGAATTTCAACTGCAGGAGAGAACAAGTCACAGTAAATATCATAGTCACGCACATACGCAGACCAATCAAGCCAGCAAGCGTACCTCGTTCGCGATTTGCACCACTGGGTACACTCCGTCGCCAATATGCTTTAGGCAGACATAGCACGAGCCAGCCTTGCCGTACGCAAGTTCCTTCAAGTGCACCACCGAGTGAACCTGCCACACATCGTCTGGGTCCATCGCAAAACCAACCGATACGTTGGTCAAAAGCTGGTCGTTGACGGTGTTCGTCACCTTGAACTATTTTTTTTACAAAAAAGCAAACAGAAAAGGATGGCGGTGTTAGTGTGTCAACAGCCAGATAGGCAAAGCAACGATGAGAGGACAAGTCTCCGTACCTGCAGGACCAAGTGCTCCGAGAACACGTGCTTCGTGCAGCTAACCACATATTCCACTTCAGCTTCCGTGAGCTGCACAGGCTTCGACGAGCGGAAGAGCGGACCCAAATCGGCAAACTCAGGGATCTGTGTGACAACATTGAAAGGAGTTTGTTAGTCAGAAAACAAGCTCCACAACTTTACAACACATACGCACATATAAACACTTACCTTGTACAATTCCTTGGCGACGTCTTGAGGTTGAGTAATAGCAGCAGTGACCTGTGGGGTGTCATGGCTGCTGTCATCGGCATCAGCCTCCACGGCCTTGACTTCCTCCACGACCTCAACGTGCGGCAGCACGTCCAGCGTCACTGGACCGTCAGTTGGCCGCAACTGGTACTGCTCAATGGACTTCTGGAGAGCAGCAACGCTCATTGGGAAGTCGTCCACCAGCAGAGTGCGACTCACAGCTTCATCACCGTGCAGGATCGACAAGTACATCGTGGCGCGGTCGCGCACTTCGTCATCATCGTCAAGTTTGCAGGACTGGAGCAGCGAAGACACACTTTGGCGAAGCGAGTCCACGCGGATCGCAAATTGCGCAAGCGCAGACACAGCCGACGCACGCACCGCTGCGTTCTCGAGAATGACGCGGTTACGAATGTAGCGGATGTAGCGAGAAGGCGCAGAGGTCGTTGGACCCTTCTGGCCGAGCACGCGGAGGATCTTGGTCGAAAGCTGCGTGAACTCGCAGTCTTCGATGAACTCACACAAGTGCAGCAGACCGGTCTCCTTGCAATCTGGGATGCGCTCAATCAAGAAGAGGATCGAGTCCGTGATGGTTCGCTTGAACTCGTAGCCGCCTTCTTCGCGCAGGAAGTTCGCCAAGAAGTTCAGCAACACGCGGTGCTTCTGCGGGTATTTGATGCACAAGTTCTTGATCGCTTCCACGACGACAATCTTGAACTCGTCGGCGATGTCGCCCATAAAAGTCGAGATCTGTTTCATGAGGCGGTCAACGCTGGACTCGGCGCCGGTCTTCAGCAGAGTCGTGATCGCAAGCGTAGCAATCGAGCGGTTTGGGTCCGTGATCAGCGCCTCCATGTCGTCGTTGCATCGCGTCACGAGCAGCGGCTGCGTGAGAGCGACTTGGTTCAGCGTGCGCACCGCCGCGAAACGGAGAGTTGGCTTCGAGGAGCCCAGGAACAGCTGAAGCACCACAATCGCCTGCGTCAGCTCGCGAGCATCCACTTGCAGCGAGCACAGCGCCTTCGCAGCTTCATAGATCACCATCTCGTTCTTCTGGCGCAGCATCTTCTGCAGGAACTGGTAGAGAGGCTTTGGGTCCTGACCGCCCAGGTCTTCACGAAGAAGACCCGCAGTGTAGCGGATCAAGAGGCACGTCGCCAGGTTCGATCGCAAGTTGGTCTTCTGCAGTTGGTTGATAAACTATTGAGAGTAAATGGATTGCACACAAACAGAGTGGCAAGCATTGGTTAGTCAATGTGAATGATTGACTTAACGATAATCCCAATATTGGCGTACCTTGGACACAGCCAGCTTGTCGTGCTGACGGATCTGGTAGAGCAGACCCACGGCGTGGTACTGCACCATGTCGTGCTGGGAGTTCACGGCTTCCTGCACTTCGTTCACCCAGCGGCGCACCACTTCCGGGTTCTGCTTGATCAGGTGCATGCCCGACACGAGCGCCGAGCTGGACACGAGTGCGTTGCGGTCCACAATCGCTTGCTTCATGAATCGCTCGATGGCGTTCAACATTGAGCCCTGTGTATCGCATCAGCAGGGAGAGAGACATAGAAAAAAGTATCTTTGTCAGTCAGGAGTTGAAGTGAGCACCATTTTGGAGAAGATTTGATATAGAAAGAGCACGCACGTCGATGATACGGCAGAGGACGCGGATGGCGTTCGCGCGGTACAGGTCCACGTCGGAGCTCATGTCCTTGGTGAGACTCTGGGTGACGATGATGACTTCATCGGCGGCGGTGGCTTCCGCGACTTCCTTGATGAACAGGTACATCATGCGGCGCAGATTCGCGTCCTTGGACTGGAAGAGCTTCGTGACGCCGAAGAACACCGCCGTGGTCTCTGCGCTCGTGAACGGCTCGCCCTGCGTGAGGATGTGCAGGAGCTTCGTGATGAGCTGGCAGCACTTCTTCGGGTGCTTCGTAACCATGTTCGCGTCCGAGAAGATCTTGGTCTCCTGCAGCACGGTGGCCTTGTCGAGTCCCTGGAAAGGCGAGGCTGTTGGTTCACACACACACACACCGTCAGCAACTACAACACACCACGCACCCACACATATGACTATCTATGAGGCTACACCAAGGTAGACACACGTACAGTGGTCATCTTCGTCGTTCTTGAACTTCTCCTTGAGGTCCTGCATGACGGCCGAGATGGAGAGCGAGCCGCCGCCAGAGGCCGGTCCGCGGCTGCTCTCGCCGCTGCTGTGGGAGTCGCCGTGACTGGATCCCAACTTCATCTTCACTTCGTGCTACTGCTGCTGATCTCTTAGCGCCTGGTGCTCTCGTCGATCGAATCGGATCGGATCCACGGACGTGTCTGCTTGCTTTCGTGTCACTCGCTCAGACGCTCGATTTCGGATTTCTCCCCCTACCCAATACAGAAGGGGAATATGTTATCGTTTACCTCTATATCTACATAAATACAGAGTGATATCAATTTTGGAATTACAAATACGGACTATGTTTTAATTTTATAAAACGATAAACCTTCGTGTGTAGAATAAATCGGATTGAGCAGATATTAGAATATGACTATCAAAAATATGTTTGAGATTCAATAATCGGGTAGTGACCTTACCAAGAAGGCCAACCCGCCAATCCAAGCTCGAAGAAAGCGTTCCACCAATCAACGGAGCGCAATCGAGCCGAAGGGGTAACACCATGTCCCTATTTATAGACCTGTGTTCGGGACCACTGTTTCTGTTTCTCCCGCGCACTTTTGGCGCCTCTGTGGGAGGAAAGACGGTCGGAATAAAGGTCCGTGGAGGCAACCTCTTTTGCCTGCCATTCAGACTGCCATTATCATTTTTGACTTTCACCCAACAGCAAAGCAAAGATGGCGAAGACTCCAAGCAAGAAGGCCGCGAAGACCCCAGCCAAGGCCGGCGCCAAGGGCAAGGGCAAGGGCAAGAAGCGCGTCGAGTCGTACTCGTCGTACATCTACAAGGTGCTGCGCCAGGTGCACCCTGAGACGGGTATCTCCAAGCGCGGCATGTCGATCATGAACTCGTTCATCAACGACATTTTCGAGCGCATCGCGTCGGAGGCCGGCAAGTTGTCTCGCTACAACAAGAAGTCGACTCTGTCGTCGCGTGAGATCCAGACGGCTGTGCGTTTGATGCTCCCAGGCGAGCTGGCGAAGCACGCGGTGTCGGAAGGCACGAAGGCCGTGACCAAGTACACCTCGTCGGCTTAAGCGTCTTCAGGTGCAACTGCAGTTTCTGCGAGCTCTCCCCCCAACGAACTTGCTGTGTTTCGCACTCGATTGTGAGTGCAAGCGCAGCTGCTCATCATTCCCACTGGTGTTTTTTAACACCACCCTTTGCGAAAGAAA
>JAASGK010001126.1:0-12189 GCA_023334195.1 Globisporangium emineosum
AGCCGAAATTTCACCACAAGAACGTCCGCAAATGGGTCTACAAGCTCTGAAAACAGCTCGTCCAGAAACTCATTTTTGCGCGCGAAATTCAAAATTTTGAGAATTTTTGGGGATGTCCCTAAGATTTTGGCGCGCACTGTATGTTGCAGTCGCCTTCTTTTTAACTTTAGCACTGGTTTGGCAACGGCAGTTGACCGCAATCCGTGGTGGTTGCCTATTGAGGCTTCGCCCGCTGTCCCAGTTGCTTGTCAGCTGGAAACCCAGCATGAGGCTGGCCACCACCAGGGATGGACGCTCTGGAGGAATGCTGAAGAACTCCTAGCTATCACAGGAGGATTCATTGCCCGATTGCGCTCGATTCGTCCAGAAGCTAGCTGCCGCTTTCTCTCTCTTTGTGGATCAGCCAAAGACTGCTTCTCAATCCTGCAGACATCCGTCCACCCCCTCAAGTCTTCATTTTCGCTCGCAGCGTGATGAGGACGGTTCGTGCGTCCGAATCATTCGCGCTGCCGCTTTTCTGCGCTGCTGCTGGAGTTTGCTGCTGCTGCTGTTGCTGGCCCGAGCCTCCTCCAGATTGCGGCAGTTGGCGCCACAAGAAACCTCCTCGTAGAGTACACACAGCCTGGACCTCGATCCATTGCGACACGACCAGCTCTCTCTGTTTGTCTCGAAGTGCTGCATCTGCCGAGTCGTCGTCATTGGCAGTAGAAGAAACCTGGGGTGCGGGTGGGCTGTAGGTCACATGTACTGGCACTTGCTGCCCAGCGGTCAGCACGCCTTTCATCGGCTCGAGCGCAAACAACTTCGCGTACTCCAAGTGAGCTGCATTTTCCACAACCACGAGCTCGAAACTGCCTGCTGCTGCTCCAGCACCACCACTCGATGATGACGAAGATGGGGCTGGTTTCCCAGCAGTCTGGCCAAAGTTCACATGGGTTTCGTCGTCTGAAGGCGACAGTGTGCTTCCGATCACCACTTGTTGGGTCAGAGGGAGTCCGTCACTCGTGCTGTTGCTGTCGTCGTCAACACTGTCATTAAACGTGAGAACGAGCGTCTGCTGCGCCTTGCGAAGACCGGCACTAAGCAGCGGATTCACACCAGTTGCAGAGCCTGCTGACAGTAAACTCAGGCTCACACTTGGCGACAGGTCGAACGGGTCTTCAATGACTGGTGGCGGTGCAGAGGCTGCTGCTGCTGTTGTCAAAGCATGTTTATCACTTATGTCTGGAGCATTGGGCGATAAATTCAGCAATGCTGGCGCGAACGCGTAGAGCTGGTCCTCCCAGCAGCGACCTGAGAGCGCCAGCAGATGCTTCTCCGACTCGTTCGGGACTTTGATGCGGAATCGCTGTTTGTAGTGCTCGGGTCGCTGCAACACTGGGCTGAACGACACTTTGACGACGAGCGACCCCTGCGCTGGGATCATCGCTTCGCTGGGCGTGAACGTGAACACTGGAAGCCCGTTGGTCGTGACCACCGGCATCGAGGAGCCCTCGGGATAAAGCACGATCGAGTAGGTCAACGGGAACGAACTCGCGTTTGCGAGCACCAGCTCGTGTACTGCCTTGTTGCGCGCGAGCACGTCCTTGAAGTCGAGCCAGCCGTCTGCGGGCTGGAACGAGAGACTCGGGTTGATGCCTTCGCCCCGCAGCGGGATCTTCAAGTTCCCAATCGCGGAAGAGCTCAGCTCCAGCTCGTCTTCGTAGATGATCGGGCTCTGGGGCTTGAACTCCATCTTGATCACGTGCGAGCCCCCCCTTCTTTTGATCGGTCGCAGGCTGTTGATCATGCGGAAGCCACCCAGCACATGCAGCGCCTTTGCACTCAGCACCATGTCGCTTTTGCTGGAATTCGTGAGCGTGAGCTCCATGATGAGGCTCTGGCCGATGGCGACTTGGCTGTAGTCGAGCTTGGAGGGGTTCAAGAACACTTTCGGGTCGATCGTCGTTGTCTCCACTTGGATCGACAGCAGCGGTCCACTTGTACTGCTGTTACTATTGTTATGGGAGTTTTCTTTGGAAGTCTCACTTCGGCGGAAGCAGAGCACTGTCCATTTGTGGTGGATGCTTCTCTCTTCTTGTGGAATCCCAATTTGCCATGGTACATCAGTGGCATTGCGAGAGCAGGCTACAAGTGACGAGTCACTGAGAAGAGCTGGAAACGGACTCGTGTTGCTTTGGTTCACCACCACACTCGCCGCAGACGATCCAGGAGTTGCAACCTTAGTCAAGTCCTGGACTGCATCCTGATCTTGGCTCTCTTCGCTTGATGCTAGTGGTGGAGGTGGTTCCGTATCGGTTGAGCTTGAAGAAGATGGGAACGAAGCCTCAGCGACCGCGAAAATCTCTTCTGTAGGCGAGAAGACGATCTCAATGCGCACACTTGTATTCGGTTCAATGCGGCTCACCAACGGCGTCAAGCGCAGGAACTTTTGCGAACCTTCAGGCGGAAGTAGCTCCAGCGACTGGGCTTTCTCCGAGATGTTGGAGCACAACAAACTGAACGTCTGGCTCTGACCAAGCTGTGTCGCGCCAAGTTGGACGAAATTGTACGAAAACACCAGTGGCATCGCGAGACACACGCCCGTGCAGCTCAAAAAGTACTCTCGGTTCAGCGACGTACGCACACAGAGCTTGCTCCTCATAGGGGTGACTGTGCTTGGCTGGTAGACCAGCGTCAGCGCCTTCTTCTCGAACGGCAGCAACGTTCCCCCAACGCCATCGCTAGGATCGTCAATCTTCACACCCTGTGGGAGCTTTAGAAACCCGAAATGCTGTGGTAGCCGAGCCGTATTCTCGATTGTCAATGTGTGGGAGACGCTGTGTCCAAGTGGACAATTGCCAAAATTAACACTGTCCATCGAGAAGAGAAGACCTGAGCTGGTGAGCCGCGCGACTAACAGGAAGAACACGGGCACCACTTGATCGGGTACGATCACTTGGACAGGCACAGCCATGAAGCCCAGGGCCTCGTTGCCAAACCCTTTCCGCTGCAGACGCTTCCACATACCAGGCTGAGGGCGGAACTTCACCTGAACCACGAACTTGCCCACGTTGTTGTAGCTGTTCGTGGTGGTCTCTGTTATTGGACCTGCAGTCGACAGGCTTGAAGACGATGATGAAGAACGCAAACTGGTAGCCACAGCAGCCTGGACGTACCCCATGTTGGGCGTAAACTCGACAAAACTTTCCAAAACTTTCGGTACTCGGACCTGGATCTTGAGCGCCACTTTGCCGCGATTGCAGACCACGAGTTGGTGGCGATAGAGCTTCTCGTACACGCAGCAGCCCAGGTTGAGTATTTGCTCAGCGGTGTAAATCGGCACTTGGCTCGCTTCTGCGGAGACAGTGATCGAGCTCGGAGCTAGCTTCGTGGTCTTGCTATTCATGCCTTCCTGAGCAAACTCGATAGCGAATATTTGGTTTGCGATAATCATCGGCGCCGCTGGGTTGAACGTGAACGTGACCACAGTGCTAGAGTACGGCGCCACGACTCCACTCTTTGTGTGGCGCAGTGGGGTCTCGGAGCCTTCAGGTTTGTAGACTGTGGACGTTTTCGCAAACTCCAAAATGGACTCCTCTGCAGCTGAAAAAGTCGGATTACCACCAGTGTATGCGACTGGAAGTTGGTCTTCTCCAGTCATTGTCTCTCCGGTACCATCGATCACCTCAGCTTCACTGCTTCCGTCTGCTGCTATTGCTTCGGACGCCTCATTCGGGTTCCCTGCACTTGTCTCTATTGAATTATCCGCTGTCCTTGCTGGTGCACCGCTTTCGTCTTCTGTTTTCAAAGCCCCGCTGCTTTCAGATCCGTTCAGATGCTCTCCATTTTTGTCATCCCCAACAGAAGTTTGCAGGATACTCGCATCCAATTCGTCACTCAGATCGTCCACCTCTGGTCCACTGCTAGTACTGTGCGCTCCCTCCACTCGCTTGACACTGAAGTGCAGCGAGAGCGCTCCTTGGTTCTCCAAACACACAGTAATCATTTCCTTCTCGCCCGCGACCACGTCCTTGAATCTGATCTCGCGCTGAAGAAGCACCGGAACCGCTTTCTTGCACGTGCACCTGATAGGGATCTGGAAACGCCCTGTTTGCGCTACTGCTGGCAGGAAAGTGTCCACATCAACGGCCGTGACCGCGGCGAAGCTCATGCGGATCGTACACGACATGCCCGCGGACATCCGTCCGGGTTTCTCGTACACGATCTCAAAACACTCGCGCAGAGCCTCGTCCACTATCTCGACCAGCTTGAAATGGTTGAACGTGTTCGAGACGTTTGTAAGCGTGAACGTGAGCGAGAGTGGCCTGCCGACGTCAAAGTCCTTGAACCAGAGCACCGGCGGGTCCGACAGGAACGCGTCGCCTGTAAACTCTTTCCCCCACACGACCTGCTTCTGGAAAATATTGTTCTTCTGCTTCTCGCGGGCCTTCGTCAGCATTTGCTGCTCGAGGATGCTCAATTTGGGCTTCCCAAAGCCCTTCTTGGTCATTGCGGCGCCATCGCCATTGGTTTTGTTTGTAGCACGAGAGGCGCTTGTGCTGCTGGATTGGATTGGCGGGAGGGTGTCGGCAGAGCTGCTCGCGGACAGCTGCTTGTGGTTGATCTCGCAGAGCTCTCGACCAGGGATCGGCAACACTGGCCCATTCTGAGCCACTGACAGTCCAAGTGGAGACGCTGAGTCTTGATCAACAGTGTTGTTGTTGTTGCCGCTGCTTGAACGCGCCGAACCCGCTGATCCTGGATGGCTGTTGTTGTTGCTATTGTTACTCGCACCACCACCGGAGTCAGAGCCCTGTCGTGGTAACAGCATCGAGTTCGCGACTGCGTCGTGGTGGAAGCCTTTCGCATGCACTTTGTCCACAATGCGCCTACGCTGGTCGCTGTCATGGACAAGATTGCGTCCAAGGCCGAAGCTGCGGTCCTTGATCGTCGTCTCCTGCGACGGGTACACGCGCACGAGCTTGCCCGTCGGGTCGATCTGCTCTTTGCCCGCGCGCGAGACCAGGAACACCTTTGTACGTGCCTCAAGCGCGGTTCTCCCCATCTCCACCTGGTACTTCTTCTCGAACGCGTGCTTCTCCTGCTCGAGCCGCTCGCGGCGTTTCTCGATCACCTTTTCGACCTCCAAGTGGTTCAGAATGTTGATCTGCTTGTCCTGGATGCGCTTCTCGATCGCGCGGCGCTCCTTGTCCGCTGCGAGCTTGACTTGCGAAGTGCGCACCACTTCGTGTGGGTTCTTGCCCTGACTGAGCAGCTCGCTGTATGCGCGCTTCTCCTTGTCCGCGAGCTCCTGCGCGCGCCGGTGCAGCGTCGCGTTCTGCGCCTGGAGCTTGGCGGAGGACGCGTCGACGCTGTTCTTGAGCCCCAGGATAGCGTCCACACGCTCGCTACGCGCGCCTTTGTCAAGCGCCACCATCTGCGTGAGGTACGCGGCGTCCTGCTGGAAAGACGTGTGCAGCCGCTGCTTCTCGGGCGGCCGCTGCGGATGGAGGAGGCCATCCTTTGAGCCAGCACTGGCATCATTCCCAGAAGCAGTGCTCATTGTGGTTGTGATTAGGGTGGCGTCGCTGCTGCTTGTTGCTTCAGCGCATCGCGATGAGAGCCGCCGCCGAGAGCATGAGCTGTGCGAGAGTTGACGTTAGTGTTTGCTTGTTTGAAGTGTCGTTGCTCCCAATTGGCGCGAGAAGCCGCCGCTTCTGAAACGACGACATGGAGAGATGGAGTAAAAGAGGATGGGGTATTCATGTCCGAGGTGCAGTTTTAGAATACTTAGGGTGAAAGGGGTATTTTATTTGCATGCATTGGGGTATTTTGTACACACATGTTGAAGCTGCTTGTGCACCAAGGTGGCTGGCGCCTCCAACGAAAAGGAAGAAAGTCGCTTTGCTTGTTGGTTGCCTTATGTACATCGTCATCGTCAGTAGCTATTCATATTGTTGCGTTTTTGTTGTTGTTGCTCTTGCTGTTCTTTTGCGTCTCCTTCTCGCCGGGGGCTCTCAATAATACAATACACACGCACGCACGCACTCCACTCACTTCACTTGTTCACTCATCCGTCCACTCATCCGTCCACTCATCCATCCACTCGTCGACCTAGTCCAACGAGTCCACCATCGTAACCACTCGTCCAGCCACCACGCTACCTTGTGGACCACGCATTGCACACAACTGCTCCTCCCAATGTCCAGTCGAGTCGGACTGTCTGGTTGGATTCACAACGAGGAGCTCCAGTAGCTCTTGGTCTCAGACTCCCTTGTGTGCCTTTTCGTCTTCATAAATATCGTCATCACCAAACCAACCAAATTTGGGCTTTTTGAAGAGAGATACCCACAGTCAATCGCCATACGACTGATTCACTGGTAACGAATGCGTTGGCTTGGCTTGCTTGTGACACACTTAGAGCTCCTCTTGCTGGCAGAGCAGCGGCGAGCCCATGCGCGTGTCTTCGAGTCCGTACTCCGACACGTCAAAGAGAAAGTCTCCCAGCGAATTGCCGCCGCCAGTGTTGTTGAACGCGCCCATGTGCTTGTCGCTCGGAAACAAAGTGGAGTGGGCGGATGGCGCTGGCAGTCCTCTCTATATAGCATCAACACCACAACCAAAACAAAATTAGCGGGTCATCCAGTAGTCAAGTCCCCGAAACCAAATTCCGTACCAAGAAGTTGCGCGGTGAGCCTGCATGAGTCATCTTCTGCGCCTTCCACTCGTGCTGTTGGTTGTTGTTCCCACCACGCATGGTGGCGGCGGCCATCGTTTCCTGGAACAGCTCGTCCACATACTGGTTCTGCGCCTCGAGGGCACTCAAACTGGGAAAATCCTTCATCCAGTGCATCTGTTGCTGCTGTTGCTGGTGATGGTGGGACTCGGATTTCATCATAGAGACACCACTACCATGGCTTGCTGCCATGCTGTTGTTGCTGCTGCTGTTGTGGCTCTTCAGTGTCCAGTTCGAGCTGTTGTTGCTGGTGGTGGTGACGCTGTCAATCCCCTCCTCCATCATGCGGACAAAGCTTTCTTCTTTCACCACTATGGGTTCGCAAATGTCCATGCTCTCGGGCTCCAAGTCCGGCACTTGCTTGACTGCAAACGACTCGATCGACACAGACGCAAACTGGTCGAGACTCGACATCACGCCAGGCAAACTCTCCTCTGCGGCTGTGTTGTGTGAGCTGGATTTGCGGTGGTGGGAATCGCTCAATGGGATCTGCAATGGTTCGAGCGGGTTGCTCTTGATGTTCTGGTGCTGGTGGTGGGCTGGTGCTGTGTTTGCTCCATGGATCATCGACATTTTCTCCATGTGGGTCGACAGGTACACTGAATTGGGCGATTGGCCGCCACTACTCACTGGAGCTCCACCAACATTCGCCCAGTTCTCGCTCTTGATCGGCGAGAAGGCGTTGAGATCGACTGCTCCTCTCTTCAACGATGACTGGTGGTGACTAGCTCCACTCTTTTCGGCCATCTCGGCGCATCGAAACAGGTCGCTGATCCGTAAGCCTCCTCCTCCTTCCGTCGCAAGCGTGATCGGGGCAGTCTCCGAGATACCAAAGCAGTCCATGCCTGACATCCCGCTGCCGCTACTGGCCATCATCCCCATGTCCTGGTCATCACCATCCACACTATCTGCGTAGCTCGAGCGAAACGATGACGTTGACGGCGGACCCCGACTGTCAAAGCTCTCGCCCACATCGGACGAGTCGCAATCTGCGAGTACCGAGAGGATGTCGCTGTCGATCGCCTGGTCGCTGCTGGGCGAATCCGACGCGATCGACGACGACCAGTCGTACGAGTGGCGGCTGCTACTCGCGATGGACTGCGTGCTGCTCATCGGCATGATCAGCGAGTCGTGGTTGCTCACAAACGAGTCGCTCACGCTGCGGTCGCTTCGCGGTGGCTTCATGTCGTTGCTGAACGCGAGGAACAAACTGCTCGCGCCAGTACTATCCATCGGCTCGGAGAGCGTCTCGGACTTGGAGCGGCACTTGCCGCGACGGTTTGTGGTCGACGACGGTGCAGCTTTCGCACGCGGTGTGCAGGATGCGCGGCTCTTGCGAGTCGTTTGTGGGCGAGCCGTGGTGCCGCTGGTGCTGGACGTCGACCCTTGCTTGGTGAGTCCAGGTACAGGAGCTGCTCACAGATTACAGACAAATCAGGAGCTTAGCAATCCATGTTTCATCATGTTGTAATGGTTAGAAACCCCACATCACGTACTTGACAATGACACCGGCATCGAGTTCGAGCGCGAGCGGAGATTTTGGCGCTTGGACATCGTCGACTTTGACGAAGAGCTCATCGGTCCAGAGGCGGCCGAAAGCAGCTGCTCCGTGAGCGATCGCGGCCCCATGAGCAGCTCCGACGTCGCGTCCGACATGTCGAAAGAAATGGGCGACATCACGCCTAAAAAGTATCACAAGCGCACAATTCCCATTAGCTTCAAAATATTCCCACACACACACACACACATAGGGAACCAATTTCACAATGCTGCTTGTGTGTGACATAAAGATAGCGAACTCACCCTCCATACTCGCGGGGCGAATGTTGACAGTCCGTGATGAACTTGCAGGCGGGCGAGTGTACGAAGCCGAGCCAGCGATGCTGTTGCGCGCCGTCCGGGTGAGAGGGAGAAAGAAGCTGCCGAGCTGCAATTGGGCAAGAAACAGTGGACAACGGATTGTGAGACTGTGAGCTTTCCCGAAGCAAAAATGGACATAAGCAAACACACACACAAATCTGCTATTCTATGTGTGTAGATACATGCAGGGATGCATATTTACTTGGTTATTTGGTGCGCTAGCGCCGTTCTCTGACTGGGGCTGGCGGTGCTTGAGTCGCTGGTGTTGGGTCAAGGAGCCTTCCGAGCCGTAAGCCTATACCAACACAAAAACAATCATTAGAATCCAATTGGCATGGAAATTGGTACCCATGCATGAGCTGTCTGTACCTTGGCGCAACCAGGGTAGTTGCAGCCGAATTTCCGGTCGATCTGCGCGGCAGTGCGCCGCCGGCGCTTCTTGCCCGTGCTGGAGGGCGGCACGGGGGTCTTGGGCGTCACTGTGGCCGACGACGTGTCGGTTCCCGGGGTGGTGAACGTGGACGAGCTCGCTGAACTGCTCTCTTTCGGCTTGGGTGATTCTGGTAGGTTCTCGGTTTGGATTTTGAGCTGCACAGGTCATTTCAAACAAGTGTGTGTGTGTTAATACGACCTATGCACCTATGTCTGTGCATAAAAGGCAGCTGCGCATCCCACACAAACACTCACATCCTGCGCGGCTTTGAATTTCGCTAGACTCGACGTCGCGGCCCCCAGCGGTGAGTGTTCTGGCTGGTGCTGGTACTGGTTCGAGGGTTTCTTGGTCTCGTCGTCGTCCCAGATGCTTTGCAATAGGTTCCTGGCGGTGAGTGTGGGCATCGCCGCTTCCTTCTTCACAGGAGAGCTCTTGAGCACCAGCGCAGCGTTAACACCAGCGATACCAACACCAGCGATACCAACACCAGCACTGCTGTCTAAACTAGACGAACTGCTGCTGCTCGTGATGGTCGATGTCGCCATTGCCATTGTATTCGTAGTCGCATGCGAGAGCGCTTGGGGTGATGAAGATGGTTCTTCTAGGTTGTGGCTTGTAGAGGCAGAGAGGAGCGGCGTCCATTGCGTCGAGGAGTCCTTCGGGTTCGCCATCAGAACATTCCCTGTGCACAGGAGATCCGGTGTCGTCTGCACTGTCATGATATACACACACATATAGAACAGTGGTCAGTTGGTCACTGATCACTACGGGGGTCGCTTGCGCGTTCTGTCCACATATCTGCATAGACACACACACACACACACACACTCATATATATATCCATCCATTCACATAGACGCACTCGTTTCCAAAATGAGCTGCTCGACCTTTCGGCGGCGCCAGCTGCGATACGGGAATGCTCTCGCTTCCCAACTTGCGCAACGACACGCAAGAAAAGAAACGCACATGCCAGCATCATGCAAGCCTCACCCAAGCAAGCAGCAAGCACACAAACAAACAAGCCCAAGCCAGGCAACACCACCAAACAAACAAACAAACAAACAAACAAACAAGCAGAAACAACGCAACAAACAAACAAGTGTAACCTGCATCTCTTCAGCGTCGACCAACTCAAAGTCGTGAACGTACCTCTCTTTCTGAGCGTGTTTGCTGTTGTGCTTTGGTCGTGCAGCGATGCAGATTGGCAGCCACAGCGAGAGCGTGATGGAGAGAAAGTGAGGGCAAAAGGGCGGAAGCGGTCGCCGTCGCTTTGCTTTTTGCTCGGGAAGGAAGGAACGAAGAACAGAAGGATCCGGGAGGACTGTCGAGCGTTGTTCGGTACTGTACAGCGGACCGAAAGAGGCCTTCCTCTCTGCGGGTTTGCTCTTTCTGTTTTGGCTTGTGTGTGTGTGCGTGTGGCTGCTTGCGCCGTTTTGCTTGCTGCAGATTGAGATTGTTCTCCACTCGCGTGTGCGTCTCTGCCTGGTGGCGTGCTAATTGTTCTTTTTTCCAGATTGGGTTACGCCCATACAAACTTCAAGTGAACTCCCGAATTATCAGGCATGCAAAAACGACAATCGCTCTTGGGTGAGTGAGCGACCAGTCCCACGTAACCCCATTTTGAAGTTACAGACAAACCTCCCCAAATCAATCAAGAGCGATGGACGATATTGTGATTGATTATGATAGGCTAGTAAGTATGCAAGCAAAATTGGGGCTGCTATGCTATATATAGGTGGTGTACACGACATACAGTATGAAACCATAGTTTGTCCCTTTACAAAACTTACAACCAAACCATGTTGTGACGGAGCACATTCACAACACACTGAGGAGATACTTCAGATTGATATGAAAGACGTTGCCGTGACACCGATGCGCTACCATCGTTTAAATATGTGGAGCCCTGTTTGGCCCCCTTTGATCTCACATCATAGTGCACAAAAGGTGTGGGTGGCCCCCTCCATACTAAAATAAAGTCAAATCGGTCATCAAAGAGGTGTAAAACGTGCTCTTTTGCACACAAAGAAGCGCTGTGGTCGTCTTAAGCACCGGCAGTGATGCGTTTTACTTATCAAAATTGCTTTTGAGATAGGACGGTGGATCGATTTTGATTAAAAATAGAGATAAAATTGAGTTCGAAGGGATTAAATTAGGGAGGTTTGTCTGCCTCGGAGCTGCAAGTGTACCCCATTTGTAACCTGCTTTCTTTCTGCATCATCTGAGTGCACTAGAACCTCCCTATATGCAGACTCCCTGGATGCATGAATGTTTGGTGCATGGATTTTGCCGTCTCCCAGCTATTTTTCTAATAAAATGTTTGGAGGCCATGCAAAAGCACATGCGTGGCTATTTTGGTCAAAAATGCATACCGAGAATCGATTGTTTGCAAACATGCCATATAAAATCCAAGACAAATGTACCCAAATTATCAAAACAAGCTCTCAAAGTACAAAATCAACCTCATCAAATGGTTTAGAGTGAACCACAACGCGGGAGTCCTTACGAAACAACCTCACACGTGCCTTCTCTCATGCCCAGCCCCCTTTTATAAATGAATGATTCCTCTCTCGCCAGGGTCAGCGATCGACTTAAAAAACTCGCCCTCTCATTTGCCTTCTCTGCGGAACAAGAACTCATCCTCTATGGCGGACGCGTAAGAAAGAATTAGAGAACCACCGTTAATATAGGCTTCCAGCAACAATAATGAAGGAGAGAATAATTCGGTTGACTCTCGGGCCAGTCAATCGGCCAAAATGAAGCCAGTCGACTGTCAAAGAATGGCTGGCTGTGGTTTAGTGGTACTGTACCGCAACAATGGTCGTGATCAGTTCGTCGGCTTCTGTGGAACACCCGCCCGCAACTGAAGAAATACATCTTAGATAGAAAGAAGCAAAATCAATACAGGGTTTCAATGGCTTGACTGCATGCTAGCGTTTCTAATTATTTTAGTATCAGCATTTGCTATATAAGCCTTTCATGCTGCATTTTGTATACTCGTTAATTTACAGAAAACCTCCATGCATGCACAAACACTATATGCATGGAAACCCCGCTCTCCCGGTGCCATGTACATAGGGAGGTTCTTCTGCAAAGCACATCTGACGTTACTTACCAGTTCTCGCCAATGCGACCATTCAAGCATGGGAGGGTACGAACACAAACCAGTGTAACCCCT
>JAASGK010001127.1:0-12173 GCA_023334195.1 Globisporangium emineosum
ATGTCGGGGCGTCTCCCTGGACGCGCGCCTGGATGGACGTGACTTGCTTCATGTGCCAGGTGTTCGGGTTGGTCGAGTCGCCGACGCTGGCGCTGGAGCCGCTGGTGCTGGCCGCGGTCGCCTCCGCCGCCGCCTTGACGGTGCCCACCTTGAGGTGGAAGTGCGCGGCGTCGCCGACAGAGAGCGCGGCGGCCACGAGGGCGCTGATGACTGTGAACTTGCGGAGCATGCTGTTTGTTTCTGTTTCTGCTGCTGCTGGCTGGGGGCGGGTGCGCGGCGGAAGGCGGATTGGAGAATGATGTCCGTTCAATCAGCAACATCGTGGGAGCTCTTTTGGGTGCAGCTGGATTTGATTTGATACGGGAGAGCCTGATATTTTGGTCTCGGAAGATTTGCGAGGCGATATCCTAGAAAAGGCCTAGTTTAAGGTTCCACTTGTCGCATGTCGACAGAAAAATGACAAAAATGGTCCTGGATTAAGGTGCCAGAGAGCTGCCTCAACCGAGCGGATTTTCCACAGGTTGGTCGGAAAACAGAGAAATAGGGTGGCAGGTGGGTGCGAAAAAGCTTGTCTCTTTCACAGTTGGTGGCTGGTGGGCATAATTTGCGAATGAGTGAGAACTCATGTTGGCGAGCGGCAGAGGGCGCCAGTGAGTGAACATGCATGGAGTTTCCTGCTGCTGGCGGCAAGCTGGTCCTATCACCTCTGTGCGATGCTCACTCTTTCTTCTGACTCAAGTTGCACTTGCTTTTCTTTTTTTTTGGGGGGGGGCTTCAGCCAGCTCTCTCACTCTCAAATGAAAGTTTCATGAACCTCCTTCTCCTTTTCCTGGACAATGAAGTGCAAGCACCGTGTGCTGTGTACGAATGGGAACAAAAGAAAATGAAAACTGGACACGCCTGGAAACACTGAGTATGAGTAAACCAGTGGAAATGTGACACCGCCTCCGGGGGTAGTGCTTGGGATGGATATTGCTGGTCGTTTAAGCGTTCCTCAATACACCTCATTATCATTAAACCAGTGGAAAGTTACAGGGTCTGCAGCATGGCCTGGAGAGTGACAAAGTTTTGACCAACTGGGAGGAGAAAAGGGAGAAGCAATCAGCTGCTGATCGTCAGCCATCTTGCTTGGTACTGCTCGCGCCTCAGGCACGGAAATCCTGAATATCGCAATACACTACTATATTAGTTATAGGCGACATGACGGCTTTGTTTCAATTTCAAAGGACTCCAGGTCTTCATTTCCATCTGGTTTTTGCACACTCAAACCACATATCAAATCTGGACCTTCTCTTTTCAAAGCCTATTTCACTTGTCTCGAAAATATCTATCTCTATACTAAAATAAGGATAACAATCGAATTTTAGCATTCTAAAAATCCTGTCTTGAAAACATTCCCATGCTCAATCACGAAAGAGTTGGCTTCACTTCATCCACCCTTACCATCAAGCCAGATGGCAAAATAATTATAGGATAAACAACCTATTTCATGTGTGCATCGCGAGGAATGAGAGCACTCACTCTCTCACGTATGCATTTAAAGGAGTCAAATTAATAAAATTAGGGAGTGCCTATTTTTTACAAATGAGCGAGCGTGTCAAAGGGACAGTGATTAATGTGTGTCCACCGCCACGCCTCTGCATGCGGTTCCCTCGTACCACATGACGGAGCTCTTCATGCCGCACTCGCTCTCTCTCGTGCGCACACACGCGAACACTCCCAGTTGAGCGCCATCAACACCATCAATTTCATTCGCATTAACGCCCTTCTGCGCGAAATCAATCCCACAAGTCAAGACAAGACACGGACAACCTACGTACCTACTGTTCATGCTGCGCTTCCATAGCATCGCGCTCAGTGCGCTGCTGCTCGCCGCATTCGCGACCCGCAATGGTGCAGACGCGCAGGGCGTGACGCTCACAGGCACGACCTCGCTGACGTTCGCGGACGTGGTGGACCTCGTGGAGAGCGGCGCCGGCAGTAGCTCAAGCGAGTCGGATACAGCGGGCAACGGCGGCAGCTCGAGCGGCTCCTCCACCCCCGCGCCCACCACCAAGGCACCTGTGGCGACCAAGAAGCCCGCATCCACTAAGACGATCAGCAAGACCAAGGCCCCGAGCAAGACCAAGGCCGCCGCGGCGTGGCAGATGAAGACCGTGACGTCCATCATCGCGCGCGTGCAGGCGGACGAGCCGCTCTGGGACGACGACCACGGCGCGTACGTGTCCAAGTTCGGCAGCACGTTCGAGGAGAAGCACCGCGGCGCGATGGACACCGTCAACTTGGCGAGCGTCGAGGGCGCGCTCATGTACGTGCAGGCCGAGGGCATCAACGTGAACGAGCAGAGCGTCAAGTGCGAGCGCAAGAACAAGATGGAGTACGTCGTATTCTACGAGATGCAGATCGCGCAGACAACCAACTCGGTGGCGCAGTACCAGGCGTACTCGCCCACGATCGAGTACTGTCCGTACGTGGCCATGGACGTGAACCGGTGCACGCCCACGAGCGGCGAGAAGCTGCCGAAGGAGTGCAGCCAATTCAACGGACTCGACGGCGAGCCGAACCTGGGGCCGTGCGTGGGCAGCGAGAGCAAGGAGTCTGACTTCCGCGCGCCGTACCCGAACACGTACTGGTTCTCGTTCCCGAACAGCTGTCCCGGCACGACGCGCACGGAGAAGACCGACAAGTGCCGGGCCGCGCAGCCTGGCGGGCTGTGTCCGTTCGGCAGCTCCCCCAACGGACTCGCGTGCACGTTCGCGTACAAGGTGCTCGGGTACATCAAGCTGGACGACCTCGTGGGCATCACGTCACTCGCGAACAAGGCCACGGGCGACAAGTACGCGAGTCTAAAGGAGTTTTGCGAGGCCGGCGGCGTCGAGTTCGACGCCGAGAACGAGCAGGACTCGCAGAAGCTCACGGTGAACGCCGCGCTGCCGTTCTGGAAGGACCCGACGAACCCCAAGGCGAACCAGGCGCGCTTCCAGAAGATGGTCACGCTCTACAACAAGATGGTCAAGCAGAACGCGGCGACCATGGCCGCGCTGCCGAGCGTCGCGCAGCTCCAGAAGGCGAACCCGCCCTGCTACGCGAACAACATCCAGTGCGCGACGGCGCAGTACGGCTGCAAGCGCGTCAACTACTACCAGGTCTGCGAGATCTGCGAGAGCGGCCAGGACGCTTCGTGCGTGGCGGCCCCCGAGAGTTTTTCGTTCCCAAAGCTCGCGGTGGACGAGACCTTCAAGCTCGACCCGAGTGGCGCCTCCGGCAGCGGCAAGTTCCTGGACAAGAACAACGCCACTTCCGGCTCAGACAAGGAAGAAGAGGACGGGTCTGGCGGCTCGGAGGAGTCCGGAGTTGAAATTCTCAACGACAAGGACGGCAGCGACGACCTCACGTTCGAAGACACGCCTGCGCCGACACCGACTCCTGCCGCTACAGCGGCGACCAAGAAACCCACCACCAGCGCTGCTGTTTCGGTTGGCGCGTCGTCCTCAGTGCTCTTGACCGTGAGCTCAGTGGCGATGGGCCTGTTGCTGGCGGTGAGCAGCAGCCTCTAAGCCCCTATGGAAGGGGACAAACCCAATTTCCCAGCGGGGAATATTTGTGAGATTTGATCTACTGCTGAGCCTCTTCACTGTCAGCAAACGTGTGAAGGGGGGAAAGTAGGTAGATACTTTGGCAAGTAGGCTGTCGGCAACTCCGCCACAGAGATAGAGGTGGCGTGTATGTGTGAGAGTGTGTGGTAATCGAAATGCGAGAAAGCTTCAGTGTTCAAATTTCAACGAGAACTCCTGGATCTGGGCTCAGGATTGATTGTATCATGGGCTCAGACGGAGCGAACCGAGGCAAATCGTTCTGATGCTTGTCGGGTTGAGCGTTTTTCCAGGTGCTGCTGCTGGTCAAAGCCCGAGCTCAATTTTAGCCGCTAAAAATACGCGAGTTGCTCTCCATTTAGCCCCCATGACACCCAGCACAGCACTGCACAGCCCATCGGAGCTTCCGCCACCGCCATATTCATCACTCAGAGCTCTTCCAACGCTGCTATACCAGCTCTCCCGTCACCTCCAGGGCTTGACACCTGAGCTCTTGTGAGGTAGGCATCCCTAGGTTTGCACCCGCATGTCGCGTTGTCTACAATGCAGAGCCACCTCGCGCCGTCCGTGACTCCGCGGCCAGTCAAGAAAGGTGCCAACAACAACAGTAGCAACAATGCACCTGGGAAGCCGCTCGGCTCTCCTGCGTCGCGCACTGGACGAACGTACACGCCGAGCGTTTCGCCCATCAAGGCTCCGCAGCGCGGGGGCCTCGGCAACCTGTTCTCGCTCGGCTTTGATCCAACCAGCAGCAAAGCTGACACCGAGCTGATTCGTCTGGCCGAAGCGCCGTCCTCGCCGTCCTCGCCGTCCAAGTACCCCCCAGGGCTGCGCAAGAAGCCGATCATCCTCAGCGGCGACATCCGGAACCTGGACAGCAACTTTGACATCGCGATGAGCAAAGTGCAGGTGACGCTACCGCACGTGGTCTCGGCGTTCGCGCGCTACGGGATCGCGGTCGCGAACGACGAGGCGCAGACGCTGCTCTACGAGTACGAGGAGAACAACGACACGGGGCTCGCGTACGACGCTTTCGTGGACGAGCTCGTGCAGCTACTGCGCCAGACGGCGCTCAACAAGACCAGCACGAACCGCACGCAGATCAAGAAAATCCGGCTCACGCACCACCTCGCGAAGCTCAGCACCATGCACTCGCACATCGTCCACCAGCTGAAGACGCTTCTAGGCGAGAAACTCCGCGTGTCCTGGACGGCCGTGCGCGACACGTTCCGATCGGCCGACCCGCAGCACAAGGGGCAGTTGCCCAAGCACGTGTTTGCGAGTCTCTGTCGCGAGCTGCAGATCTCAGTGCCCAGCACCGTGCTCGAAGGGCTCGTGCTCCGGTGCGATCCGCGAAGCGAGGGCGTCATCGACTACAACGACTTTCTGGCCTACTTTGGCACGGACTTCCAGCACAGTGACCCGAACTCCGTGAGCAATTCGCTCATGTTTGAGCGCGGCATCATCGCCGGCAAGATACCGAGCTACGGCATCGGTGATGGAGTGTCTGTTGGGTCTGTCAGCAACACGCTCTACTCGCCGGGCGTCAGCTCCGCTTTAGGCGGCAAGTCCAAGAAGGTACCAGCCGCGAATGCCTCGCCCTCGAAAGCAGCAATGACCGTGGACCCGCTGTACATGGAGCAGCTACGCATCGTGCTCAACGAGAAGATCGCAGCGCGGTACTCGGACGTGAAGAAGGCGTTCCTATCGCTCGACAAGGACGGTAACGGGCTCATGTCGGCCACCGAGTTCACGCGCGTGCTGCAGAACTTCAACCTCGTGGTCTCGCAGGAGGAGACCGACGCGCTCATGGCGCACTTCGACACAAACCAGGACGGCGTGATCGACTACAACGAGTTCTTCGCCAAGTTCGGCGACGTGATCAAGCCAAGCGTCACGACGATCAAGAAGAACCTGCAGGAGAATAGCTCGCTCGTGTTCACGGGCCACAAGGATGTGAAAGGCGCCAACAAGAACCGCATGGCGCTCTCGTCGCCTGGCAACGAGCTCAAGGAGGCGTTCTCGCGCCTGAGTGACGAGATCTGGCGCGCGATCTACGTGGAGCTCGAGATGAGCGACCCGCGGAAGACCGGGCTCGTCACGTCCGCGGAGCTGCTCCGCGTGCTGGGCAAGTACCTAGGGGATTTGCCAAAGAAGAGCTTCTCGGTGCTCTTCCGAACCTGCGGCTCGCACGTGAACCAGTTCATGAACTACCGCACGCTCGTCAAGAGCTACCGGCAGAGCGTGATGGACCCGGTCGAGTTCTTCCAGCAGGACGTGCACGTGCTGACCGAAAAGACGTTCCGCAAGTCGCCCACCGAGTCGCTTGTGATGGTCTGGAGCATCCGCGTGCAGCGCACGCAGATGAGCGCGGTCGAGTGGCAAAACCTCAAGGAGACGATCTGGAAGGCGGACGCGCGCCGCCAGGGCCGCGTGCTGGCGACCGAGTTCAAGCCGATCCTGCACAAACTCATGAAGCTCTCGGAGGACCAGGTGGCGTTCCTCTGCTTCTTCTACGAGGACAAGAACCTGGCGTCCGACCACGTACTCATCCGCTACAGCTCGTTCCTGACCGACTACGAGGACCCGGGACTCGAGTCTTCGCCAAGCACTGATAGCGGTACCTCAAAGGCGAAGAAAGCTCAGCAACCACGTGCCGAGGGCAAAGGACGACCAAGACCTCCTCATGGCGGTGGGGGAGGCGGACCGCACGCTATCGCATTCACAGATGCCGACAAGATGGAGCGCGACCAGGAAGAGAAGCGGCTGCGCGACTTCTTCCAGATCAACATCCGGTCCCTGGACGCGCTACTGGCGAATGAAGACGCGGACAAGAAAGGGTTCGTGCCGCTCGACACGTTCTACAAGCTCTGCAAGGAGCTCAACGGCGGCAAGTGGAAGGAGACGGTCGTGAGCACGGCGTTCTTCAGCAAGTACGTCTCGCAGAGCCACCTGTTCTACTACCGAGGGTTCCTATTAGATTTTGACCAGAAAGCGGGGCTCCAGACCCAGGGACTCGTACTCCAAGAGGACGATGACGACGACGAAGACTATGACGATGACGGTGGCGGTAGGTACGGAGACCAACTGGGCTTCGCGGCCAACCTCATGGACGTCTACCAAGCCAAGGACGCCGTGCGCCACCACCTCACGAGCAGCATGACCAAGCAAAAGGTAATGTACAAGCTCTTCCAGCGCATGGACCCGGGCAAGAGCGGCCTGCTGACGTACCCAGAGCTCCGGCGCGTGCTTGAGCGGCTGGAGATCAGTGTGGACGACGCCACGGCGCGCGAGCTGCTCTCGCAGTTTGAAGACGAAGACGACCAGGGGAACAAGTACGGACGCGTCAAATACCTGCAGTTCCTGCACGCGCACGGTGGGCGGGACCCGGACAAGATCGACGGCATGAGCGATCTCTCGAGCAACTGCTCGTACTACAGCGCGATCAGCATCAGTCCACGGCCGGCGATGCGCAACCACCACTCCAACTTGCGTCCAATTATAAGCCGGGATCACGTCGCCGCTGCGAACGCGGTCGCGAACGCGATCGAGAAGCCACGAATGGGTGGAGGTGGCGGTCTCAACAATGGCGCAGCTGCAGCCGCAGCCGTCGAGCGCAAGATCAAGACCCAGCTCGAGGCGCTGGGCAAGACCAAGTGGAAGCAGGTGGCGCGCGCGTTCCAGCAGATCGACAGCGACCGGCGCGGCAGCGTCACGGCCAGCTCGTTCCGCAAGGTCTTTGAGGAGTTCGGCGTGCTGCTGGACCAGGAGGAGATCGTGCGTCTGCAGCTCAAGTACGACATCGAGCAGAACGGGCGCGTTCATTACCACGAGTACCTTCGGCACCTCACCAACTCCATGAGCGACTTCAGCAGCAGCAACAGTAGCAACAACACCGAGCTGCTGCCGAGTCTCTCAATCGGTGGGAACCTCACTTCGCCTCGCAAGAACGGCGGCGTCAATGGGAATGCGTCGGCGGCTGCCGCCTCGGGCATCCCGGACGCGCTGCGCCAGGGCGTCAAGGCCAAGTGGAAGGCGATCTACTCGTCGTTCAAGACGCTCGACAAGCAGAACTTGGGGAGGGTGAGCACCGCGCACTTCCGCCAGTTGCTCGAGTGGTACGCGCTGCCGGTGAGCGACGAGACGTTTCTGAACCTGCTGCGGCAGTTCGACCACGAAGAGGACGCCTGCGTGGACTACAACAAGTTCATGCGCACGTGCTTTGGGTGAGGAGGGTGTTAGGTCCACAAAAGAAAAGAAGAGGAAGGAAGGAAAGGAAATATGGCTAAAGTGATTTGACTTATGAACAAGGTTCGACCCGCTTTGATATGCAAAAAATGATCCAAACGAAACAAAACTTTGGAGGGCCAAGGACACCCAAGGCTCAGCTAGCTAATCAACCATTCACCGCACAGTCTTCGGACGCAGGGGCTTCCGTTGTGCTGACGACTGGGCTTGCTGCTGCTGGATGGCACTCGCCTGGGTTTGAGCTTGGACCTGTTGCTGCTGTTGCTGGATGATCGAGTGCAGCGCCAACGCGGCAACGCCATTGCTGCGCTTGCGTGCCATCAAGGACGCGTCGATCTTGGACCGATTGGGTCTGCTCGATTTGCCTCCTTGACCAGTGCCTGTGGGTGGATTGCTGGAAGTAGCTCCGTGCTGAGTTGCTTGGGTCCGTCCAGGACCCGTCTCTGTGTGGGTGGAGTGCTTACTAGTGGTGGTGGTAGTGCTCTTGATGTTGTAGGACGCTTCCACCAAGAGCGCGAGCACTTCGCGTTGTTGCTGCTGCTCCTGGCGCTCACGCCGCCGCTTCTCCCGGAAGAACGCATGAACTGCATCGAGTCTCGCGCTCTTGCCCATCGACGTACTCGTCATCGCTGTCACTTCGCCAAGCTGGTGCTGAGTATCGTGCGAGGCGTCCAGGTCCAAGATCCCCTCGAGGACCGGCATGAAGTATAGGCTTCCGTGCCTTCCTGCACCGCTTCTTCGGTGTTTGAGCTTCGCAGAAGCAGACTGCTGGGCGTCCTGGCCCATGCTCTGCTTCGCATCAAAGGTCTTGAGCAGCGCTTCGACCTGCTGGAGCGTGTCCTTCTCGCCCCGCTTGATGTCGCGGCGCGCGTCCTCCGCGTCGCTCTCGCTCGAGACCTGGGCTTCGTCGTCATCGTCATCACCATCGCCCTCTGCTTCTTGACCTTGACCGTCGTCACCTCCATTGTTAGGCAGTTTACCTGTCTTTGAAAGGTGGGCTCCTACTTGTTGTATCCTGGGTGCCTGACCCCTGTTACCACCACCACTTCTGGGTATTGACTGGTTGACAAACACCTTAGGTGCATCGTTCTCTGCAGACGACCGCCTCCGCTTCGCATTTAGCAGCGAGCCCAAGAAGCTCTGCGCCGATGCCTCTGCTGTCGATGTTGATGGCGATGACGACACCGCAGAGGCCGCGCCTTTGACTGGGGCTTTCCACCCAACGAGCGACGACTCGATCGTGTTCATGAGTCTCGACTGCGCCTTTGGCCTTCTGAAGTGCGGCTCCAAGTGATCGGAGACAAAAATGCGCAGCTTGTCGACCTGGTCGGCCGTGAACACGATCGGAGCGCCGCTCGGGTTGTTGCGGACCACCTGGACGCAGAAATGCACGATCGCCACGAGCGAGTGAGCCGCAGAAACGGGGGAACTCCCTGTCGCCAGTGGTGACGGAAGTGCACACGCGGACGGCGGAGGCACGAGGACTTGGTCGTCGAGGCACCTGGAGAGCTCCACAATGTTGCCAATGCCCTGCTGTACATCTATGACAGTGAAGATTCACAGGGGGTTAGTCCATTGCGCAGAAGATAGATACCTAGGAAGTAGTTACAAGTCACCTACACGAAAAGGTCTTGAGCTGCTCGAGGAACTTGTCCTTGGCCTGGCCCTTGACCTGCGCCTTGACGTGGTGCATCTGCTCGAGAAAGTCGCGGATCTTCTTGCGCTTCTCGACCTCGGCGATGCCCGAGACGCGCAGCTTGCGCACGAGGTCGTTGTGCGCCTCGCGCTCGCGCTCCAGCTGCAGGTTCTGCTCCGAGACCTCGCTCTCGATCTGCAGCAAGTGGCGCTTGGTCTCCTTGAAGCTCAGGAACCGCTCGATCACGACGCTCAGGTCGGACTCGCGCGTCTCCTCCAGCACGCGCGCATACTGCCCTTCGTAGATCTGCATGAACGCCTCGCGCTGCACAAAGTGGTGCAGGTCCACCGGGTTGCTGCGATGTCGGGATGATGCGGCTGGCGCTGTGGCCCCTCCAGTTGGCGTTGGATTCCTTCTTGACACCGCCAGGTCTGCGGAGAAGAGCGTCGGCGTAAAATCGGCCGAGATCTTGTCTGCCGAGAGAACGTGGAGACTGTTCTTCTGGCTCGCACTGGAAGCCGGGCCACCTCCTCGGTCCGTCGACACAGTCCGTGACGAGCCTGGTCGTGCCGCTGGACTCGTCTGCACGAGCGTCAGCAGCTTCTCTCGGCGGCGATCTGCCTCGTACCGCTGCCTGCTCATCATCGACCAGCTCGCGATCTCTTCACGTAGGGAATCCAGCACCAGCATCGCGTTGTGCGTGTGGGTTGTCTGCGATCCGATCAGCTCGTGCCTCTTATGCTCCAGCTCGGTGCAGTGGTTGCGCTCGTGGACGAGTTTGGTCTGGAAGAACTGGAATTCGCGTGCTGTGCTCGTCTGCTTGATGCGCAGCGCCTCGAGGTTCGCCTGGAGGAACTGCACGTGGCGGGAGAGGCGGTCGAGGAGCTGCCGGAGCTTCTTCTTGTACAGATCCTGGCGATGCACCTGGTCCTTGAGTCGTTGAACAAGAGGTTGTGGTGCTGCTGCCGACGGTATTGCTTGACTCTTACTCAGACTTGCAGCAGCTGCAATGCTTTCTCGATGGCGAGCCCCAACGCCTCCACTCTGTGCACCAGCGACCAGAACTGCTACGATTGACGAGTTGGTCGACGGGCTCGCAGGCATCGAGCTCATACTGTTGAGCTGTGTTGGTGGCGTTGGAGATAATGCCGACGTTGCCGTCATCAGGGTCGTCTGCGCCTCGAACGCACTCAGGTGCCGCCTCACGAGCTCGAGCTCCTTGGCTCTCTCTGCGAGCGTGTGCTGCAGAGCGTGGAACTGGCGCTGCGCCTGCCTCGTGGCGCGACGCTGTGTCTCGATCTCCTCTCTCATCACGCGCTGCGAGATTGTCCCCACGCGCAGATTCCCAGAAGACGAGCCACCACAGTTGCCCTCTCTGCTGATGATGCTGCTGCTGCTACTGTTGGTACTATGCGCATCTGTGCTGCGAAATCGATTGGGCCGTCCACTGGTATTGCTTGAAGCCACGACAGAGGACGCCGATGGAGGCCGAGGACCGAGCGGCCGTGGGGACTTGAACTTGGTGCAAAACTGGTCTTTGTGGTGGAGCCCAACGCGCGAGCTGCTAAACGTCGCCTTCAGGACGCGCGCGCCTGGACTTGCCTCGCGCTGGGCCATCTTCACGCTGGCGTCTTCTCTTTGGTTGTTGCTTGTGAGCAGCAGCTTGCGACTCAGCACCCCTGCTGACTTTGGACGGGTTGACGGCGCTGCTTGCTGCTGCAGCAGCTTGGCTCCAGTATCGCGATCGGTAGTGCCTCTCGAAGCACTCGGAGCAGCAGTGGAGGATGGCAGAGCCCCATGGCCGCTGCTTCGAGTCGCATGGGCACTGGAGGAGCCTGCGGACGGCGCTGCATGGTCACTATCCATTCGCTGTGGAGAGTCCAGTTGCACTCGGTCGCCCCCGCATGCATTCGACGCACGAGCGTGCGAGAGAGGAGAGGCGATGCCGAAGTAATCAGGCAGCTGCACTAGCTAGAGGGATGGCACGCCGACTCGATTCGATGCGTCCTGGTGCTGCGGTGGCCTGCCTGTCCTTGTGGTTTGCCTGTCACCTCTCACAGCTCGATAATAATAACTCGAGAGCTGCTGCGAGTGATAGAAGACCCGTAACGTCCCACTCTGGAGCTTCACGCCACTTGAGCATCTCCAATTAATGTGGCGCCTCCATCTTGAGCTTCATTCGCAGGAGTCGCTAGCTTCCTGTGTGTGTGCGCGCGTGCTTGCGATGCCTGCTGGTAGTGACCTGCCTTCTTGTGATTTCGTTCCGGTGCTTGAGTGGAAGTGAGACGGGTTGGTCGACTCGTCTACAGGAAGATGGGTTCAAGTGCATCACCACAGTGGTACATACAATACGAGTGGCTGGGGGATCTCGAAGGAGGTCGGTCCGTCAACGTGCAGCATGTACGTACGGTAGTGCCTGACAGCGCAATGGCGCGTCGGCTTGTCATCTCCGCGCAAGTGAGAGGGCACGTGGGCGCTCACTGCTGTTGAAAGCTTTTCAATACACATACGACTCCGTGTGGTATACATGAGTTGTATACTTTAAGGGAATAGTAGCATTTGACAAGCTACTCATCAGTTGGTAATCCTTACCTGTAGGACTCTTTTAGAGACCTACAAATAGGAAATGATGCAAAATACGGGTGTATGTCCAAGTGACTTAACTCTGCCTGTCAGTGGAAGCGGCGTGATTACCG
>JAASGK010001128.1:0-12167 GCA_023334195.1 Globisporangium emineosum
ATCTCAGAGGCCCTCGACCAGGCCTTGAAGCCAAGTACCGTTCGCGCCCTGCTCAATTCAACGCATCTGGCCAAGTGGATCAAGTGCAAACCGGCCCCAGCCATCGCACCAGCCCACAAGGTCGTTCGAGCAGCTTTCGCGGCCAAATTTTTGAGCAAAACGCGCATGCGGAAGCGCGTAATCTTCAGCGACGAAAATAAGTTCAATTTGGATGGCCCTGACGGGTACCAGTACCACTGGCACGACGTCAGGGCTGAGTCCAAGTTGTGCTCCAAGCGCGTGAGCGGCGGGGGGAGCGTGATGGTGTGGGTCGGTATGAACGCGTACGGCAAGACGGACATCGCGTTTCTCGAGGGAAGACAAGATTCTGCGTGCTACACGACCACGCTGGACACCTACTTGCTGCCGTTCATCAACAACCTTCGTGACAACCACGGCGTTCCGAGTCCCGTTTTCCAACAGGATAATGCGTCTATCCACGAGTCCCGGTTCACGGAGGCGCACATAAATGCGCTGGACATCGAGAAACTCAAGTGGCCATCGAAAAGCCCCGATCTCAACCCGATCGAGAACATCTGGGGTCAACGAGCGTGGTCGGTGTACGAGGGCGGGCGTCAATTTGACACGAGAGAGGAGTTGAAGGCACAGATCGTCCGCAGCTGGGCTGCCATCAAGCAGAGCTATCTCCGTCACCTCGTCGACACTATGCCTACTCGTCTGGCCCAAGTTGTGCTGAAGAACGGCGGTCCCATCGACAAGTAAGTACATTTTCTCTGAGTTGTTATAGGTGGGCCTATAATTTATAACACTCCAAATATCGGCTTTATTCTCTCGTGGCTACAAAAATGGTGTTATCGAAAAAGTGTTTTTGGCGATGATTGGGCTTTATATCTGAAGTCTTTGAGCCGAACTTTGTTTTCACAAAATTATTTTTTGGCTGCACGTTTGCAAAAGTATGAGTGCGCCTATAGTTTTTAGCAGCACTGTATACTGAATGGGCTCTTTGTGTTGCTTCATTGCACCATTTTACTCAATGTATCACACTCAACTCAGAGTAAGATAGAAAGAGAACTGTGTGGCATTTTGCTGTAGATCGCGTGGAAACAACAAGCCGTGACAACCTCCGATATTCATGCAACGGCGCTAAAGTCATACGAAATTACAATGACGATCTGAAAGTAGAGTTGAGTGAAACCTGTATGTGTGTACTCCAGTTGTATGACCTCAAGAAAGCTCAATACAAAAATGACATGTTCTAACTAATGGTAGATCATTGCAGATACAGTAGCTGATTCAATGCAAATAAAGGGTTTAAAAGGTTCAAACATATCAATTTACTGCAGCAGCAGAGCAAGACTTCGCCAATTAGCAGCGACAACAGTCGATGCTTGCTAGTATTATTTTCAGCTGTTTGATTGGATGAAACTTTCTGGAGTGCACTAAACTGGTCGAGTGAAATGAACTGAAAAGTTTGCGTTAATTCAAGAAATTTTACCCTATAGGGTAATAGTTATTTTACACTGGCAGCTTTTCATTTCTTGCATCCATAACATCACGCCCATTCATCGAGTCAAGTGAGTGAGCGATCAATCAATCAATCCGGACGATCCGTGGCAACACAGGCGGTGGATATGGAGATGCCTGAGCAGCAGAAGCAGCGTGGAGATCAGCACACGCAACAGCAAGAGTCCTCGCACGCGAGCCAGGGCGGGGCGAAGAAGCGCAAAGCGTCCAAGAAGATCCCAAAGCAGCACCGCGTCGGCAACTTTCGAAGGTATGGACCGCGTGCAATTGTCCTCATACTCCACACTTTGTTTGTTCACTTCTCATGCATCATGCTATGTGTTTGTGTGCTTGTGAATGTGGTGTGTGCGTGAATGCAGCTACTACACGTTCCGATTAGGGCAGTCGCGCCAGGGCGAGCTTGAGGACGACCCGCGCCTCGCGGCGCTCGACAAGGCGTGGTTTTGCGGCAAGCGCGGACTCGACATTGGCTGCAACTCGGGAGACTTCACGATCGCCATTGGTACGTGCTGTACGTGTTTGTATCTCTCTACGTACGGCGCTCTTGCTTGCGCATTGGGCTGAATGACGTGTGTGCGTGTGCAACCCTCTCTTACATGTAAATGGCGGCTTGTGTGTGCGTGCGTTCCAGCAAAGAAGATGGAGCCGGCGTACCTGCTTGGGATCGATGTGGACGCGCAGCTGGTGTCCCGTGCGCGCTCGAACCTGAAGGAGCTCTTGCAGCAAGATCAGATCAAGAAAGCGTTCGATACGATTCCAGCAGCATCGTCTTCGTCGTCCGCAGCAGCTCAGAGCGCAGTCGATACACTCTCGCCAATTGAAAAGATAGAGACCGCGGTCAACGAAGGAGGCAAGAGTGGCAAAGGACAAGATGACGATGAAGAAAACACCAGCAACAAACAAGCAAAGCCAGCACCAGAGGGTGACAGCAACACAGCAGCGACAGCCGCCACTCCATTTGCAAATGAGATGCCGCTCTCGTTCCGTCTGTGGAAGCCCCCAGTGCAAGCAACGACCCAGCTCCCAAGGGCGCTCGGGAAGGCCACGACAGGGTGCGAACCACACGCTCTCTCAATCGTCATGATCTCCTCGTGCGTGTACGAGGCTCATTGCTAACGCTTTTCGTGAATACGTGTGGAATTTGTTCTTGTAGCACGAGCTTCCCTGCGAACGTCGTGTTCAAGCGAGAAGACATCGTCACCGACACGCACGCTGGCAAGAACTACGACTTTATCACATGGTGCGTGCTGCTGCAGGACTTGAGGTTGGTATACTGTACCTGTGGAATCGCCTCTAATGGTCCCTCTCCTCCGTGTCGATATGCTACTGACAGCTTCAGCGTGACTAAGTGGATCCACCTGTTCCACGGCGACGAAGGTATCAAGAGCGTGTTTGCGCAGATCTACAAACTGCTCGTGCCTGGTGGCCGCTTTCTCGTCGAGCCGCAGCCTTGGAAGTCGTACCACAAGCGCAAGTTCACGTCCGAGATCACGGCGGCAAATTACCAGAAGATCCAGCTGCGTCCGAAGGACTTCCCGAGTTTCCTCGTCGACACGATCGGCTTCAAGAAGTGCACGTTCCTCCAAGTCTGCCGCACGTCGGCGAACGGCTTTCGACGTCCCGTGTACGTCGTGGAGAAGTGAGCTGAGTGTGTGATGGTGACTGGGCAATTCATTAGCTAGGGGGTTATTTAGCAACAACAGCAGTAGCAGGATACTTACGATACTTACACTGAGTAGCCAATGCGATGATGATGTGAGTGAGGAGCGATAGGGGGAACCGTCTATTAGAGAACTTACTGAGTGAGTGGGCTTCTCGTGCGCCGGTCCGTAAGGAAAGTAATAGCACCACCGCCATAATTGAAGGGCTCTCTCTGTGCTTCTTAGTCTCGGAAGTTGCCGCGTCTTTCTTGTGCTGTGAGTCATTCATTCCATAGAAAGCAACGTGTTAGCACAATTCCCAATGTACCAGCACCAAGCAAATGCGTCCAGTGCTGGCAATCGTACCTTTCCGGATGATCGCTGCTGCCTGCCCTCGCGGCGCGCCTCCGCCTGGGCCGCCCTGTCCGAGTGCTGGTATAGAGCCCTTGTGCTTCTTCCAGAGCTTTACGCGCTTGAACATCGGCGCATGCTTTAACGTACACAGCACAAACCAGCCACGACAAGATTCAACCAGATCCACGGTCAAGGAGACACCAGTTTCAGACAAGCAGGCAGACAGACAGCCATGCAAACATGAAGATAACGGTAGCGACCCAATCAATATACGACACGCAAAGCGACAGAGGCACGTGTGAGAAGGATATATATCGGGGAAGACGATGAACATGATCTGGCTGCCGCGCAGATACACTTGCTCGACATGCGTCGTGCTGCCATTGAGCTCCGTGCGCACCGCGTCCTTGAGCACGCAGTTCATGTTGTCCTCGGTCTCGTCCAGGAAGCCGCGGTACGTCTCGCCAGACTTGAGCTCGATGGATACGATCGTGCCCTCGCCGTCGTGCATCAGGATCGTCGGGATGCCCACGCCGCGCTTGCCCGTCACCGCCATTCTGTATGCTTCACTTGATTCTGTTTGGCTTGCTTTGGCTTGGATTTTCGGCTGGGGCAAAAAGGAAACAAACAATTGGGGACTGTGTGGGATGTCCACTTAAGTGCGAACATGGCGTTATGAACCAATCAATCAATCGATCGATCAAATCGAAGCTGCTCAGCGTTTTAACATAGAAGCGTCATGCCGTGAAGGACAACAACACCTACACATATAGATAGACCGAGGCTGCCAAAGCATGAGTTCATATGGGTAAGCCTTATTGCCACAGAGATTCAATAGACAGGACAAGAACAAGGTTGGACTGCTGCTAAATATCGCACGTTTGTATTGATGTACTTCTCAACACATTCTGCTGCGAGCTACACTACCATCGTCGCCACAGTAGACTGCGAAGACGATGAGAGAAGAGAGAGCTCGAAGCGTCGCTACACAAGCGACCGAAGAAGCGCGAGAGAGCACGACAGGAAAGGATCCACCGCTTAACGGTACGACTTCTGGAAACGAGCGCGGGCGGACTTACCACCGAACTTCTTGGCTTCCTTGCGACGTGGGTCGGCCACCAAGAGGGTACGGTCGTAGGCGAGCAAGATGTCCTTGATCTCCTTCTTCGAGGCTTCGTCGACGTCTGTAAGAACAAAAAGCACAGGTGCACACGAGATGATGTCAGCAAAGCCTCTTTGTCATACAATGAACAACGGAAGACACGCGACTGGGAACTTACACTTCTGGTAGTAAGCGACGAGGGCCTTGGCGATAGCCTGACGGATCGCGTAGATCTGCGCGGTGTGACCACCACCCTTCACGCGGATGCGGATGTCAACCTGTGGTTGGTTGGCAAGCAATACGAATATGGAGGGGTTAGGATGAGTGGGGCTCGTTCGGGTTCATTCGTGATTGCAAGCCCGTTGCGACAGCATGATATTTACACGACGGTAAATAGAGCATGCACACAGATTGTTTGGGGTGTGTGGTGCTTGGTCACAGCTTTCCCGTGAGGGAATTCGTTTGGGTGTGGGGTGAGGTAGAGAGGCGATCCCGGGGGAAGGATGCCAACCGCTGTGATGATCACTCCGAGGCGCGGGTGTCGCTGTTGCAGGATGCCGCTGCTGCTTCCGAAGACGCCGATGGTGACAGCAAGCGCGCTTTTCACACGACCAAAGCCGCGATCCCAAGACGCAGCTCGTCGCACCACAACAGGAACGCGCACACGCGCGGGCAGCAGCACATGCAGCGCCACCACGCAGCCACTGGAGATGATCGCTATTCGTGCCGTCGATGCAAGATACCACGCTGAAGCTTGGATGGGGCTGGGAGAGCCTGTTCAACGTACGTTGGCGAAACGCTGCTGGCCGAGGAGGAGCACTGGCTCGTAGGTCTTGACGCGGAGCACTTCAGGCTCAACGAGCTCGATTGGGGTGCCGTTGATCTTGATGAGACCGTTGCCACGCTTGCAGTATGCCACGGCGGTGGCGTTCTTCTTGCGGCCAAACACTTGGACAGACTCGATCTTTCCTTCCATTTTTACTTGTTCTGTGCGAAAATGAGCAATGGCGCGGCCTCATGAAAAGCGCCGCCAGCCACACTGCGTTGGTGCCACTTGATGTGAGAGCCAACCAATCACAGGCAGAAAGTAATCTATCAGTAGACTGTATAATATGCGTATTATACCGATGATGCGGACAATATACTTTCTTCAGACAGTAAAATTATCGGAGTGGCAACTTTGTGATGTAAAATTCGTGTAATTTACTGTCTTGATTGAGCGTGCTTTTGTTCGGGACAATAGGCTGTGAAACTTGATACGAGCTGTGGGATAGAAAATGAAAGGTTCGAGAGCCGCCCACCAGTGACTTGACTGACCATCGGTGGTGGAGCTTCAAAAGCAGCAACGGACAACAGAGACAAAGGACGCCAAGCGCTTCGTGCTTTCTCTCTTCCTCAACGCGCCTCCTTCTCTTTACGAGCAGCAGTCAGACACAGATACACAAAGCCTATCAATTACCATGCGCCCTCTCACCGACGAAGAGCTCAAGACCGTGTTCGAGAAGATCAGCAAATAGTACGTGCTTGCTTGTTCGTTTGTGTGCCTCTTGGGACGAGGCCAAAATGAATGGATGTGAGTGCTGACTATTGGGATAATTGATTTGATGCCACCTCCTTACAGCATTGGTCGCAATGTGCAGCACCTGGTGACGCGTCCGGACGAAAAGTACTGCTTCCGTCTGCACGGCAACATCGTGTACTACTGCAGCGAGAAACTCATGCGCCAGTCGACCAACATCGGCACGGACGAGCTGCTGAGCATTGGCACGGCCGTCGGCAAGCTCACCAAGACCAAGAAGTTCCACCTGCGCATCACATTCCTGGACTACCTCGCTCAGTACGCCAAGTACAAGGTGTGGATCAAACCGAACTCGGAGATGTCGTTCCTGTACGGCAACAACGTCGTCAAGTCGGGTCTCGGTCGTATCACGGAGGGCACGCCACAGTACGCTGGTGTGGTCGTCTACAGCATGAACGACATCCCGCTGGGCTTTGGTATCGCGGCGCAGGCCACGGAGCTCTGCAAAGACCTCGAGCCGACGGCGTACGTCGTGCTCCACCAGGCAGATATCGGCGAGTACCTCCGTGTCGAAGATGAAATGTTTTAAACCAAGAAAGAGTTCCCATAAGAATAGCGCTCTCATGCAGGCATGCATCCATACGTCCATCCATGGCATGCGCCTATACTTGCTTTCTCCAAATCATTTTTTTTTCATATATAATAGACTTCTTATCTTCTGTTCCTGTCTGTATGCACTGCACTCCATGCTTGTTCCCGTTTCTATCTCATTTAGTGTATTGTTTTCTGGTTGTTGGTTGATTATCGATGACTTCAGTTGTCCAGCATCATACCCGTGAGCGTGCTGTGGATCTTCTCGTAGGACGCAAACACGATCGCGCCGGTCGGGATCACCTTGAGCAGGTTCGGCATCAAACCTTTGAACAAACCAGTGTACCCTTCGTGGCGCACGATCTTCACGGCGCAGTCCCACGTGCCGCTGTATCGCAACGCCGACTCGCCGCCTTGCTGCAGACGCGCCTTGATGACTTGGTATGGATACGTCGCGGTCGACGCGAACGCCTGCGAGACCGCTCCCATCGCGAGCGTGGGGATAACGTCCATCTCGGGTCCCCAGTGCTTCTGGTACGCGCTCTTCACAGTCTCGTACGCAACAAACTGCACCACGTAGCATACACGAACGATTTGAGTACATTGATTGTGAAGCATGCAACAACAAATGGGACGTGCATGGCTGTGTCGTACCTTAAAAGCGCCGTGTGTGGTAAGGAAGAGAGCTGGGACTACGCCCTTGTACAATGCCATCACACCTTCTTCCGCCACGATTCTCCGGAATGCGTCTGCAATTTCACATAACAAAACAATAAGCAAGCCATTTCAACCACACCCAACGCTAATGGATGCAAAGCAAAGTAGCTCACCTGATATGCCTCGGTACGGAACGTTCTTGGCGAGCTTCATGGCGGCATCTTTTCCAGACGACACTGTGGAGTGCTTGAGCTGGACGTTCGACTGCACCTGCATGCGTACCTTGATGAGCCAGATCGGGTTCGTGATCGGCACGCAGATGATGCCTGCTTCGAGCCCCGAGAAGAAGTACTGCCACGAGCCCTGGATCACTCCAGTGTCCGCCAGGCGAGCGTAGCGTTCCTTCGCGTTCTGGTAGAAGAACATGTACAGCCCCCACGAGAGTGCCGAGCCGTAGAGCGCTGGGCTCATCCCACGGAACAGCGAGCGCACACCTTCCTCAGCGACGATCGTGCGCAGCGCATGGCCGATCGAACGGTAACGGCGCGCAGACGCCTCGTGCACCTGGTAACGCACTTTGACGAGATCCAACGGGTACAAGAGCGCCGTGGAGATGGCGCCAGCGCCGAGCCCCGACGTGGATTGGATCACACTCTTCCACTGCGACTCGGAGAGGAGGTCCTTCATGAGCGCTGTGCTCATTGTTCGCAGTGAAGACACTGGCAGGTCACGCACCCACACAGAAGCTGCTGGACTGGGGTTCTAGTGGTGCTTGCTGGGCTTGCTTCACAATGCTTTTCACGCCACCACCAGCTCGTTTCATGAACGTTCGCTGCTCCTGTACAGAGATATTCTCTTTTGACAGATTCCGTGATCAGTTCTTATAGAGAGATGGGGAGAAAACCTTTCGTACAGCATGTTGCACACGAACATGCTGTAAAAAAGAAACTTCAACTCCGAGCACAAAATGGTCACCCATTTCCGCAATTAAAGCAACCCAGCACAAGCACAAGATGCCAAGCGGCGCGGGAGGAGGCCAACGCAGTGCGCTCTTCGTGCAGAGCAATCTGGAGCTGCTGGGCTTTGGCAGTCACAGGGACGCGCTCGTGCAGACCGTCAAGGAGCTCTTCGAGAACGGTGCTGTGTCTGTTGATGTGAATTACGAGTGGTTGGGTGTGCGAACGTATCGCTCATGTCCAAGTGTGTGTGTGCACTTTGCTTGTTATCGCAGCGCTGGATGCAACCCGACTGAGCTCGTCGTCTTCTCCCTGGGATGAAGCGTCGATGGAGATGCTGCGCATCCATGTTCGCGGGAATTATGAGACCAGATTGGTCGATATTGTCTGCGCAGATACAGGATCAGGCATTCGGACGCATCAGCTGAAACTGTTGTGCTGCGGAATGTTTGAGACCACGAAAGGAAAGGCTGCTGCGCGACGCGGAGTGAAGACGAGTGGGAAATACGGTCCGCCTTCACCAATGATGTGCTATTGATGCTGAGCGACAGCCGCTGCTGGCTTCATTCTGAAAAGTGCACTTACTAACGGCGATTTGTAGGCGTGGGTCTGAAAGCTGCTGTGCTGTACAGTCAGCAATACATCGATCGCGCGTGTTTGAAGATCGTTACGACTCCAAGTTCATCAGAGATCCTGTATGTCCAGTTGCGCATCGACCCGGCATCGGAGGAGCCTGCTGTGGTGAAGAGACTCACGCAATTTGTGGTCGACGAAGAGCACCAGCAGTTCTCTGGGACCGAAGTGCGCATTTCACTTCCGTGCCCGGACCCTGGTATCGAACTGGAGCAAGCGGCAGACACGCTGGCGATGTATTTCCAGACTGCGCGCTATACCCTGCCTCCGTTTCTAGGAGTAGAATTCTGCTTCGATGTGGGCGAAATCAGCACGCGAGTTGACTGCGCATATGCTGAAGAGCCTATCGATCGCTTCACTACCGACCTCGGTGCAAGCATTGAAGACATTGTCTACGTTCACAACAGCAAGAAACACTTCTCGATCAATTGTATGGCATTGATGCCAGGCGGCAAAGAGCTTCAGCACTCTGGAGACATTGAGATCTGCGTTTTGCGATATGCGAATCACGTTCCGCTTCTCAACGCTGACGACATATTTCTCTGCGGTATTACGAGAGGAGTGCTGAACAAACACGTATGGAAAAAATTTGGACTTCGATGCCAGCCGACTCCCACGCATCTCGTGAACCAGCTACTTGCATCTCCACTTCGACTGCCAAAGTCGAGCGAAGAAGAAGAATCGCCACGACAACTTGTGATCGCCATCGACATTTGCTCAAGCAACGGAAGTGCTCTAAAGTACGGCTTCTTGAAGAAAAGCGCTCTCGACAAATGCTACAGTGACGCCGTCCGATTTTGTTGCCAGTCTGTGTTGCAACAACTCGTGGACCAAGGTTTCCTGCGAACGCCCCAACAATGTCGAGACGACGATCTGCTCACGAATTTCGCGCCGCTGATCGCAAACGCAGTCGTGAATATCGCAAAGCACACAATGATGGCGCCATCGGAGACTTCAGCGAATGCAAACCAAGGAAGAGGCGTCCTTCAAGTGCACGAATGCAATCGGATCGATGTTGAAGAGGTCACGCTGCGTCTTCAACAGCTTTTGCTTGGGCATCCGATTCGTAAATAAGCGAAAAATTGGTCAGTACTGCAAGAGACACTTTAATTAGTAATTCATTTGTCAGAAATTCCTCTGTATTTCTGACACCTCGTATCGCTTTCCAGAGGGGCTGGGATTATTGGCGAGAGAGCATTGATAATCGATCGCATCAGGAATTCGCAAGCATGTCGGCCATCGGAGCGCTTCGTCAGCTGGAGAAGGAGAAGAACAAGGACCCTAGCAAGGGCAGCTTTAAGGTATGTGTGCGCATGTGCGCATGTTGTTGTGCATGTGTATCTCTCAATATAGAGGGTGGCATCACGTAAAAGACGCGGCGTGATTTGCTTTTGAGCATGTCATATACTTCTCTTGGTGCTTCCTTTGGAGCAGTCGGTTAACGATACGTCTGCTTGTGCTATGCTGTTGTGCTTATAGGCCATGTTCACCAACCTGCCATCGCGCATTCGTCAGTCTGGACCAGTGAAGAGCGGTATCTCCTTTGCCAAGGCTGTAAGTGTGGACCCACGCTGTTGCTGTCACAAAGCTGCTCATTGACCGTTGACCTCTTCGACTGAGGAGCTACAATCATCTTACCGTCGCTTTGTGTCTTTATGTGTGTGCTGCTACTAGTCGTGGGGCAAGTCGTCGCGATGGATCTGGATCTTCTCCACCACCATGCTGATCACGCTTGTTCCTTTGAGCATTGAGGTAAAGGATTTGGCGCATATATTGCCTTTGCTTGTCATCACAATCGTTGACTCACTCAAATATCGTGTGTGTTTGTAGCTCCTTCGCGAAGAGCAAACCAATGAGATCGTCAAGGAACTGTTGGGCAAGGGCTTCACGTACAACCAAATCCAGGGCATGGGCTACTCCGTGTCTGCACCACAGAGCACGCTCGCTGCCGACGCGGCTCAGTAAGCAGCGATGACGCGAAGGAGGACAAGGAAACGCACTTTACATCACGCGACGAACATATTCGACGCGTGTCTTACTCCGAATCCAACGACAAGGCTGCTCGTGCGCAAAGAGAAAAGGGTGAATTTGTAAGCTCTCTCTTTTTTCTTTTTCTGGCTCGCATCACTCTCTTTTTGTTCAACATCTACTTTGACGAAAGAAAATAGATATGGTATTTGGTTCTACTTCTTGCCGACACTATGGAGCCAAGACATGCGCATCATGTATCCCTGCATGAAGAGCGCACATACTTGACTCTCTACTCGCTCTTCTTCTTCTGCTTCTTGGATCGAATCATGACGAGACCGACAAACGTGGCGGCACCACTGAAGACGAGCACCACAAGCGCAGCAGGGATCGCGATCGCGTAGTGGTACGGCAGGAAGAAGCGCTGGATCACGTGGTCTTTGTCGATGAACGGCTGCACACACATCAACAGCAATAGCAGCATGCTCTCAGTCAAAGCAAAACCAGCATACCCCTTCCCAATAATAGCATTCGTGTTTCAAATGATGTACGTACCGTCACAATGACCCACGTCGTGTAGTACACGTAGACGATGATGCTGATCAAAAGCAGCGCCAGCCCGACCACTTTATCTGAGGCACCCTGTCGTTAGCACATTCATCGGTAGAGCAATGACAAGTGTGAGAGGAAGGTGACGAATGACGCACACTAAGGACGCCACAGAAAGAGAGACGCTGGGCAAGAGAGAGAGAGAGAGAGAGAGAGAGAGAATACGCCAGCATACACTTCTCTTCTCTGACTGTCGGGCACCTCTCGCACGTGAGCATTTCGTGAAGGAGGAGCCTCCACAGACAGATAGACACAGTCACTTGTACCATTCTGAAAGCTCTCTTTTCTTGTTTTGCAATTGAAAACAACAAAAGCCAGACAGACACAGACGAACACTCCCATTTATTCCCATTTTTACGGCTTTTTCTTACCTAATTTGGTGTGTACCACATACGATGTGATTCGTTCTTTATGGTCATTTTCTGTTTCTCCTAGTTATTTACGTTTCAAATGCTTATAGTGCCGGAAATTGGGTTAGGATCAATGACATTTTCGCTTCTTTTTTAGCCAATAGTTGGTTGTTTCAGCTCTAATTTTACTCAATCGTAGTGCAGACAAAGACGAATCAAATGGCGTTCTGCATTCACAAATCCGCCGCGCAGAGCTCGAGAAAG
>JAASGK010001129.1:0-12154 GCA_023334195.1 Globisporangium emineosum
CCCCCCCCCCCCCCCCGAATGAACTTGTCTTCGAGGCAGCCTCCCAGCTTGGGGTTGCTTTGGGTCTTGACCTCTTGTGCTCAGATTGAGACGGCGACACAAAAGCGACATCCCTCTGGCTCGAGCGATCGATCTCCTCGCAGTAATAAAACCAGCAAGTTGCCTCCGTAGCAGCTCTCGTGATGTGGCGGCGTCAACGGACATTACTATCTCCCGCTTTCCCTGTTTGATTTGAGCCGCCGGGCCGAATTTGTTCATTGGACACAACCCGGGAACTCGAATCGGATTCAGCAATTCTGTCGAAATGAACGAACGCGCGTGGCTGTTGCACCAATCTTCACACCCCATGCGATCCGACATAATAAACACGTAGTACGTAGTAGTTACGAAATAATAAATACGCTACGCTGCCTGAATACTTCCTTGAACACTTGCGGCACCATCCTGCTGACGACATCCGAGTTAGATACACATACTGTACATGCGTGTGTGTGGTAGGTCCACTCACTCACTGCAGCGCAAACGTTGGTCCGATGGCTTCGTTCTCGCACCGCACGGCGATCAGCAGGATGTGCATGAGCCAGAACTCGAGCGTCGTGGCGCTGGAGCTCGGTACGAACCCTCCGAACGAGTTGCGACAGTACTCCTGGTTCTCCCCGACGTGCTCGTAGAGCCCCCAGCTGAACACCTCGCTCCAGATCTCGCGCTTCTTGACTGCAAATGGAGACTGTGGTGTAGACGGCTCCTCCGACTGGATCAGTCGCTCCGCCGGGTCGAGTGACCGGAAGAGCAACATGAAGCCCGTGTCGATCTGCACGAGCGAGCCGAGCACAAGCGACTTGATGACCACGCCCTGACCCGCGCGCTCGATCGTGCGGTAGAACACGACGTTGTTGGCGTTCACGCGCTGCACCAAGTGGAATTTGATCGAGAAATCCGTCTTGTAGATGCGATTCGCGCCGGCCTCGGTCGACAGGATGCCCCACATCGTGGTCGCCACCTGTTCTGCTGTGAACGTAAACGTTTTCTCCAGAAAGAACTTCATCGTGTCGCCCTCGACTCTACGTCGGTCGCGCCAGCCAAACACGCTCGCGCCTGTCGTCACGTAGTTCTGCGCATCGCGAAACTTCATGATCTCCACGTACGCCTCCTTCACGATCTCCATGCACTCGGCCTCTGAAATTGGTTTGATCTGGATCACAGGGTTGACTGGATCGCTCACATTCTCAGGTTTCGTGGAAAGTTGTGGAGCCGCTGCTATTGCTGCTCTCAGTGGCCCAAGCTCCGCGATGCGCGCGACTTCTTCCTGTTCACGGAGCTCTTCGTCCAGCAAAATGCCCACGCGCGTGCGCGCCTTCGACTCCTCGGCCGCCAGCGAGCGCAACGCCTCGTTCTCGAGCCGCAGGTCGTCTTTGGAGATCGCCAGCTGCGTGTATTTCTCGCGCAGTGCTTCAAATGGGGAGAGCTCCAGCTGGTGCTGTGCCGAGTACTTCCTCCGGCCGTCGAGAACGGACTGGAACTCGTCTTCGAGCTTCTCGGCCACTTCGCGGAGCTCGTTGATCGTGTCCTAGTTTCGTTTAGAAATTAAGAAATTGTCAGCGCACTGAGTTTTTAAAAAAAGTTCTGGGAACGATCGAGGAGAATAGATAGAAACTCACGATCTTGCGGTAGTACGACCGCTTGACGAGCTGTCGCTGCTTGACGCGCTTCTCCGATTCAGTAAGCGGTGCAAAGCCATTCCGTGCGCGACCTCGTCGGGAACCTGCGTCATCATCGTCGTCGTTGTCATCCTGTTTCGCAGCGTCGCCACCACCGGAAGCTGCTACAACTTTAGACCGCGCGTGCTTGCTTTGCTTCTGGCTTTTGTTCACTTTCCCCGTTCGCGGCCTGCTTTTTGGTGTGGTGGTGGTCATAGTCACGTCCACGATGGTCTGCTGCTGCTGCAATTGCCGGTGGGGTAATTGCTGAGTAGAAGAAGGCGGCGCAGCACTTGTAAACGAGAGCATCGCGGACGCCGCGATCGCCGACGCCTCATCCTTAATTGGGAGAGGGAGAGATGGGCGCATCCGAGTCTCCAGAGGGAATTTCTGCTGCTGCGGCTGACCTGAATGGAGCTCCTGGATGATGCGGTTCATCGACAAATCTTGCACTTTCGAGCGCTGGATCTCGCGAGGCTGCTTCCTATAGAGAGAAGGCAAACGATTAGAGATTGAAAACATGCTGACCAGGTAGTCATACACAAAACAGTATCAAATCAACTCACTGCTGCGCAAAGAGGTCCAGCGACGCCATGTCCATCCGCTTGTGGGGCAGCGGGCTTCTCGCCACTGACTGGGGAGACTGCTGCTGCTGTGAGGCGTCGCGCATCTCGATGTCGTCTTCATAGCCGCCACCGTCATTCACCGACGCCGCTGGCAGGTTGAGCAGCTCTGTGATCTTCATCATAGCGAGACGCGCAAATTGCTATCGACTTGTGGTTGCTTGTTTGTTTGCGCAACTTGTTGCTGTTTGCTTGCTTGTTTGTTGTTGCTGCTCCAAGTCGCTGCTGTTTTGTGCTAAAATGAAGGCGCTTCGCTGGCTTTCTTGCGCTTGCTTTGCTTGCTCGATTGCCTGTCTTGTGAGTGAGTGACCTGCTCTACTGCGGCGTGTTTGGGAAGTGAGCGAGCGAGTGAGGTGGCCAAGCAAAGCTAAGCTCTCTGGGCTGACCTGACCGAGCGAGCTGCTGTTCTTTCTCCACAACCGCATGCTGCTCAAAATCAAGCAAACAAGAAAAGCAATCACAGGAAAGACACAACGAATCCCTAATCCCGAGACGAACTGAACCTTGGCTTTTCTATTGTAGCATCAGTGGTTTTTGGAAATGTAATGTCTCTGAAGTGATTATATCTATTTTTACAGGGAACAAATCAGTTCAAATTGATTTGAATGCAATTTATCAAAACGCTAAGTATAAATTGTTGCAGGTACTCAGGTGACAAACCTGGCCACAACAGACGAGACGATTTGTGTAAAACCAGGACAACCACATGTACACTCAGGATTGCTTAAGGCAAATTGCGTGCGTCATCAAGCGATGCCATACATTCACAGATTTGTAAAATTCCCCCATCAACTTTTTGTGTGAAATGGACCTTTGTTATTTCACAAATACAATGTACCACTTATCCTCAAACTAAACAAATTATATCAAAATTTGATATAATTTGAAGAGCAGCTCTTCGGGAGAAACTCGGTTGCCTCACGCAAAACTCGGCACTTTGTGTGCTTCGCTTCGCCATCCGAAAATCTCCGGCTTCCAGGTCCAAATATGGATTCGTCACCTCTATTTCTGAGCGAATATCGGAGGTTGTGCACTCGGTTGGTGATGAGTTTACTCAGGCTTTGGACTGGACTGACCAGAAACAGAAAAAATCTCCCGATTTTCATTGAAGCTTGCTTGCGTGATATATACTCCCTATTTTGTGTTCGCATGCAACAAAACCCCAGAGGAATCCCTGGTCCCACGGGTTCGGAACAATAACACCAGCAACAAACATGATTTCTCTCAACAAAGGTCTCTGCAGTTTACTTACTCTGCGTCAACTCTTAGGCGTAGTCTAAAGGGTTTTCGAGCCACCATGTTTACAACTGTTGTGGCGTTCGTGGTGGTTGGAACAACTTGAAAATCTGGATGTCGTTGTTGAATTCAAGAAGGTGACAATTGAAACCATCGATTGTCAGCTCATTGCCATGATCTTTTATCAGAAGACCATGGGTGATTCCGGCCCCCTAATTTCCCCAAAGCTGTTCATTCTCATCCTTCAATTGCACCGCAATTAGGGATTTTGATTTATTTGAGTGGTTTTTGGGAACACGGCTTCCCTGAAATACCGGTGCAGAAGTGGAGGGGGAGCCATCACATGGTTGCTGGGCCAGAAATGGGACGTGGATGCTGGAAACCTGCTGCTGGTACGCACAGACAGCGTAATCGCGAAATGGTGCCGCCGCCGCTGTTGTTGGAAGTGAATGGGTTCAATTTGCTTCGATTTGCTTGGTCTGGTGGTTCACAGGCGCCTTTGCAGCTCTCCACTGATCCACCCCACTTCACAACCTCTTGTGATTTTTCAATAGGGTCGCACTGGATACTGTTCACAAGAGCATGAGCATCAGATTACGGTGTGATAGCTCTCTTGCGGTAGGCTGCATGGATAGAGCGAAGCAAACAGTTGCTGAGTGTCCTGTGGGTACGGGAAAACGTCGACCTGGCGAAGCTGCTTGTCTGTCCATTCGAGGTTCGTCCGTCCATTTCAGGAAGTCTGTCTGTATTCACTCAGAGAGTGAGAGAGGATCGATCGTGAGGTCATCAGCGGTTGAGTTTGGGAACAAGTGGGTGGGCAAGGCAACAATCAGCAGTGCGAAACCCATTGTCGATTGCCCTCTCCCTCATCTCGTGCGGTCGTGACCGCATCTTGAAGGAAGAGATGGGGAACGGCACGCTCCCTGTCCGCTTGTTTGGTGCTGCTGCAAATCTGCAAATCGAGCCTTTCGCAGTTGTGGTTGCTTTGTCGGTACACGCGATCACAAAATTCCTCTCACTGTACCCACTTGTTGAGTGACAACCGAATCGCAAAGACGTTTGTGCGCGACGCCTGAGATCGCCTGTAATCATCATCATCATCCTCACTTGCTCGTCATCTTCAAATACATAGTACAGCCATGACCCGCATAACTTGGCACCGAATACTGAAATCGGTTGGCTTCTCGCTCTCTGAAGTGGTCACGAGTTGAGTTGTTCAGCAAAGGTTTGAAACCCAACCAACCACCACTGTGGACCAGGCGCAGCAGCGCAGTCTTGGCGCTCAGGGCTTGGATACATTCACGAGCGCGCACATCACTCACACACTGGCAACTTGGACGGTTGCAACTTCATTTTCCTTATTTCAAATTTCAAAAAAACACATTCTCCTTCGTCTCTCTCTTTCTCTCTCTCTCTCTCACTCTCTCTCGCTTTACCTGCTGGGGGCACTTGACTCCCTTTCTCCTTCTTCTTGCTCTCTCCCCCTTCTTCCTTCGTCACCACTCGTTGCTGACTGTCAGATCGTTGCTCAGCTCCTCCGTTTGCCTTCGTTTTTTTTAAATGGACGGACCGAGGATTGGTCGTCCATTCCCACGCTCCTGGCCCTGCTGTTGCTGCTGGTTGTACGGGTACGGTTGGTTGTTGCTGGCATTCTGGCCGAGCGCCGCGTACGATTGCTGTGGCGCATTGAACGGCTGGCGGTCCTGACCCTGTTGTTGTTGCTGCTGCTGCGGCTGGCCGTAGTAGTTGCGCGGGTGCGGGTTGAATGGGCCCTGCTGCTGCTTGATCGGCATGCGAATCTCCTGGTACCCGTGTCGGCGGCCACGGCGCGAGAACATCACGTAGCACGAGAGCGTCACGAGCGCGATCTCAAAGAACACAATCGCAAAGATGAACACCGCGATGAGCAGCGACTGGTCGTTCACCCAGAGGATCATGCGCGACTCGCACGCACAGAGCATCGAGTGCTCGGTCATCGAGTCGCCCAGGCTAAAGTTCGCACCAGCGCACTTGAGGAAATCGCTGCCGGGTAGGAGCTCGGGCGTGCCAATGCGGCAGTTCGACTCGACAAACTTGGCGAACCAGACAAAGTCCGGGTTCTCACACGTCGCCGTGAGCGCTTTCTTCTGCACCGTGAGGTCGATGTCGACCGCGAGCCCACAGTGGTTGTACGCGTCCTTGAAGCGCCTGTTGATCCACTTGAGGATCGCCTGGTCGCCACTCGAGAGCACCGACAGGTCAAAGTTGCTGTTGGAGACCGTCACGAGCGAGCCGTGCACGTGGTACATGAAGCCCGCGAGCGAGAGCTGCGCGATCACCGACACCACCACGAGGATCGCGTACGGGAACAAGAACACCTTGCTGTCCCACTGCGCGCCGCAGCAGCCCAGCAGCGCGATGAGGATGATCAGCGCGCCGCACGTGATGATCGCGCTCGTGATGCCGCCGTCCGAGAACTCGTTCACATCCGGCAGCGACACCATGTAGCCTACAATACAGACACACAAGTACACATACACAGGGAGTCATGTTAGAGACGCTGTCACTACGAGCATAGCACACACCTACGCATACAGAGAGAAAGCACAGAGCAGGACGCACCGCCGAGCGTGACGAGCACGGAGCCGAGCAGCAGGAAGAGCACGTTCGTGAACACGAGGATGCTGCGCGAGAGCGAGCGCCACGCGTGCATCGTCATCTTGCGCGTCTGCTTCTGCTGATGCTTCTGGTCGAGTCAGTCGCGTCCGTCGTAGCGCGTTCGCTTGAGCCTTGGAGCTTGGAGCTTGGAGCTGCTTTGAGTGCGTGGCTTCCGGCGCTTTGATGGGCTCTCTGCCTCAAGGCACAAGGCGGGGGAGAAAAAAACCACGCACTCATTCCCAATTTTCAAGATTCGAAACAAGCGATTTCAAAAAGAGTAATTTTGAACTATAGAAAAATACTATCACTCTATTTTTGAGATATGACAATCTGTATTTGAAATAACTTCTGGTCAAATGTGTGCAAAGAGTGGGCCACATGAGTTTTGGGTGGTCGGAGTGATGGTGCTTGTTAACCACTGTTAACATCCGCTAACATTCATGTAGAGCAAGAACTGGGGTCGGAGCGGCACAGACACAGCCAACATCTGCTAACCTTCGCTAACACCCGTAGATGGTGCTCCATCGTCGACGATAGAGTGGGGTGGAACAAAACCCAAAACCTCCGATGCCAACAAGAGAGTGTGGACGTCTCAATTGCTCTAATTGGTAACAATTTCCTTGCCTGTTGGAATTTCATAGATACTGTATATCTACCTGCTTTCCATTCTCTCCAGTTGCGCCTGCCAGCAAGGTGGCCGAATGGCAGCCATCCATCCCACAGCAGGATCGGCCGACCCAAATTTCGTTCGAAGGTGTCTTTGCATTTTAAAAAGGTAAAATCCGTTAAGAGGGGTCCTTTGCTAGGCTTCCTCTAAAAAACAAATAGCTATTTAATATACCTTTATAAAATTATTAGTATTGCAAAGGGGTTTCTGTGCGAGAAGGCTTCGAAGTCGATGCCACATTTGCCGAGCATGGCATTTTCTGGCTTTGCGTCTACAACCTAACCTTCTCCCTGGGGCCCACAGCACTCCGCGAGTTCGCTGACAGCAATGCAGTTGTGAATCTATCAGACACAGAACGTGGCTAGCAATGCGTCTCGATCGCCTGCAGTGGTGTTCTTCTGGAGAAGCGCATCGCAGAATGGCGTGCCCGTGCCGTTCATCACCACTTGACTTCGGAACCTGGGTGCTAGGATCCACTCGGGCAACACTGACACATTCGTGGAGTCAAAATCCAGCCTTACGAGCGCAGAACTCGGCTTCTGAACGTGTACTGGGAATGCTTGCAGTGGATTGACGTTCACGTCGAGCCATTTCAGCGTCGGCAGCTCAAAGAGCTCTGGTGGAAGTTGCTGAAGTAGGTTGTACTGCAGGCTGAGCCGAATGAGGTTCATCCGGAGAAACACGTCTGGGATCTTTGTGAGTCCGTTCGCTAAGAAGATCATGTTGATTCCAGGCGGCCAGATTTCATCTAGGTTTGATGGTAGATCAGATAATCCACAGAGCACGATGAACACTGTGCCAAGTGTCGTTGGAAAATTCGGCCCCATCAGCCCTGGTGGGAGACTTGACTCGTTGCCGAACGTAGTCAAGTCCACTGACACCATGGTAAGCTGGCGCAGCGTTGGGTGGTACTCGGAAGATAACGCGGCTTCGTGAGACCACTCCTGGATTTTCAGGTTGTACAGGAACAGAGCCGAGAGGGACGAGAACGCTTGGATGCTTGGCGGCATGTGGAAGTCTGGGCAGTTGTGGAAGACCAAGATCTGTAGGGACTCTGAGTTGATCTCGGTCCAGGTTGCTTCAAGTTCATTGGCTTTCCCCGTCATTCTTGATTCTGCTGCGCAGTCGATTTCCAAGTAGTTGCACGCCGGTTGTGAATTGAGCCAGGGACGAAGCAAGACCTTGCAATACAGTGGGCTCTTGTCGCCCATGCTTTCGATATGGAGCCCAAGGATGACGCATCCCCAGAGTATGAGAGCGGTATGCACCAGTCTTTCCAGTCGCCGACCCCATCGCACTCCATTGACCACTACGTCTCGCTGTTCGGTGGGTACAACACTGCTACTGCTAGTCAGTCGAATATCGGATGGTGCAACAACAGCGAGCAGCTTGACGTCGTCAAGGGAAAGCAGCATCGTGACTACAAACAGCACACGAAACCCGAAGTCGGCCCAATTCTGGATGAACAACAGCCTGAACTCGCTGTTCATCTGCGCGACCCAGACTTTGTCGTCCCAGTAAGTAAGTATAAAGTCCGTTGACGCAGGATCGTAGGCGGGCAGGTACTGAGCGACGAACGCGATCGGGACCCCAACGCTCGAGATAAAGTCCAGCACGATGTCGAACAACAGGCACAGGATGATCTCCACCCGCGGGTGCCGAGACACCAGATGTTGGATCGCTGGGGTTGACCAGCAGCCAGCGGACACGACGAGCACTGCAAGACGGTTGAGCCACACGCGTGGGGCGAATTTGCTGAGTTTGTATGCCTGAATGGTCTGCAAGACTGTCTCCGAGGCCTCGCGGAGCAGAAAGAGGTGAGCAAAATGCCTCCCGCCGACTCCGAATACTCCAGCGACCCCAAACGAGTGACTCCATGCAGCACTCACTTGAGCTATTACACTTGAACTCTCAGCTCTGGAAGGATCCCGCGTGATGTGCTGCTTCGCATGGCATGTGGCAGTAGCTCGCAATACACACTCTGCACCAACGATATTGCTGCTCCGTTTCAGTGATTTGTAGCGATGGAAGTAGAATCTGCGGTGCCGAATCGACCTGTAGAGCATCTCGAGCAGCAGACAAACGTGGAGGGCTGCGCAGGTCGCGTAGAAGACGACGATGACTGGAAAGTTGGTCGAGGCAATCGTGAGCTTGTTCGCGTGCAAGTACGCGTTCACGACCGTGCTCGGGAGCGTGTGGTACACGCACGCAATGAGCGCGTAGAACGAAGCGCAGTGGCCGTGAATGAGCACGATGACGAGCCAGAGCAGGCGAGTGGCGAGACGCACGTGCCTGGTTTCCCTGAGAGCCCGCCTATCGATCCGAGGGGCCAGGCGTTTGCTGGGGGATATGGCCGCGACCTTCGTTTGCTGCATCCGTGCTCCAGGCCCAACCAGCAAGTGAGTTGCTACTTGCAGAAAGTTCACAAGTGCAGTGGTGTCTTCGCAGCCGGGAGCACCGGTATTTGTGGAGCAAGGCTATTGTGAAGGAACGAAGAGCTCAGATTAGACATGAACTAAATTTATTAACAGTATGCGGTGTTCCGTGGGCTGAGGCGAGAATCGATGGTGTTTCTGGTGGAGGATAACTTTGGGGGGCAACTCCATACCCATGGATTAGGATGGTGAATGGGTAAACTCTCTGGAGCATAGACGGGTGTGAGTGGGTTGTGCCGTTCAATAATGTTGCATTTTCGTGTTCTAAACGTTTGTGTGTGTGTGGATGGAAACATGCGATCGAAGAAATGGATGGATATGGGCGGATACCCTATAAGCCTATCCGGAAGTTGTAATATTTGGGCACGGGTGGGCTCAGTCCGATTTTTTCCCGAAGTTGGGGTCGAGATTTGAGGTCTTCGTTACACAGTCCGATTGTATTGTATCGTACTCTGGATTCTGCCACGTTAGCTTTCGAAGTCACAATAATACTGCCAACCTGCCTTGGAGAGTTTCCTTCCGTAAGCCATACCGTACGTGGCCAGCAATGCGTCCCGATCGCCTGCAGGGGTGTTCGTTCGAAGCGCATCGCAGAATGGCATGTTTGTGTGTCATGTGTCGTTGGAAAATCCGGCCCCATCAGCCCTGGTGGGAGACTTGACTCATTGGCGAACGGAGTCAGGTCCACTAACTCCATGCTCACTAGACGCAGCGTTGGGTGGGACTTGGACGACAACGCGACTTCGTGAGACCAGTCCCGGATGGTAACGCTGTGCAGGAGTAGCGTTGAGAGCGACGAGAACGTCTGGATATTTGGCGGCATGTGGAGCTCTGGGCAGTTGCGGAAGACCAGCATCTGTAAGGATTCTGGGTCGATCTCTTTCCAGGTTGCTTCAAGCTCATTGGGGTTCCCTACCATCCCAGGGTGAGTTGCGCAGTCGATCTCCATGTAATCGTACGCTGGCTTGGAAGTTAGCCAGGGACGAAGCAGGACCTTGCAATCTGGAGGTCTGTATCGCCCATTATGTTCACTATGAATCGCGACAGCGCGGCACCCCCAGAGTATAAGGACGGTGTGCACTAATAGCATTTTCACTCTCCGGTGAGCAGATTCCACCCCACTCTGCTCACCGCCACGGCTTGAGACTCTGATAATACAGTAGGCACAAGATGAGCACCAGTCGCGAGCCCCGAGACACCAGATGCTGGATCGCTGGAGTCGACCAGCAGCCAGCGGACACGACGAGCACTGCAAGACGATTGAGCCACACGCGTGGGGCGAATTTGCAGAGTTTGTATGCTTGTATGAATTGTAGGATCAGCTCGGGGTGTCGTGTGACGACATCGTAGATAGACCCGACCCAGCGCGACATCGCCTCCGGGGGGTAGTGCTTGGGATGGATATTGCTGGTCGTTTAAGCGTTCCTCAATACACCTCATTATCATTATCATTATGAATTGTAGGATCGTCTCCAAGACCTTGCGAAGTAGAAATAACTGAAGGAAATGCTCCCAACCAACTCCGAATACCCTATCGGTCCCAAATGAGTGACCCCAGGTGGCACTCGCTCGCGCACTCGATGCTATCAGCAGCTTCACGACTCCTACCGCGCCTGAGTTGCCGGTTCTGGCGGGGGCTCATGTCCCATTCGGCTTTACATGACTCGATGAAGCAGCTTCACTCCAGACTCAGCATCTGTAATGGCGCTGTTTCTTCTTGGTCGTTTGTAGCAATGAAAGAAGAGTCGCGGTGCTGAGCGGACCCCAAAGCCAATCGAGGAGCAGAACGACGTGGGCGGGTACGCAAATTGCACAGAAGACAGAAATCCTCGGGAAATTGGTCGAGTCGATCGTGAGATTGTTTGCGCGCAAGTGTTTACGCAAGTAGCCGTTCAAAAGCGTGCACAGAAGGGTATGGTACATGATTGCCATGAACGCGTAGAACGCGACGCAGTGGGCGTGCATGAGCACGATGGCGAGCCAGAGCAGGTGCGTGGTAAGCACTTCTGCTGAGACGCAGCCTCCTGATCTCACTGGGAGCGGGATTGCCGATCCTGGGACCAACAAATCACGAGGGACCATGACGACGACCTTTGCTTGTCGCATTGTTGAAGCCCCAAGCCCAGCGAGCAAGTGAGCAACTAAATAGCAGCTCAAAGGTGGTGGATGTATGCACGACGTGGAACTCCAGTAGTAGTGTCGGTGCTTTTGGCAATCAATGATTGAATTTATTCTGAAATGCGGGCGACGAGCTCCGGTTTGTTTGCCGCGTTCATCTATTCTGTTCGTGAAGTCCAGGGCCAACCGAGGGCTCGTCCGTGAACATTCGTCACGCCACTTTAACCTCTCGGTTTGCATTTTCGCACGAACCGTGAGAGAAACACTGGAAGTTGTTGAGCTTGGACTTTCAAGAACTTGTGTGCGTGCCAATGTGCTTTCAGAATCCTCCATGCGCAGATAAAGCTGAGGATAGAACAAATTCAGAATTCAGCCTCAAAGTGCTCTGGTTCTTTGAACTTGAGCTTCAAAACTCAAGAAAATCAAGCATGAAAGTGTTCGTGGCGAATGCAGAAAAAGAAGAGACTTGTACTCGGATTAGAAGGTCGGCAGTTCTCGACGTACTGGGCACTCGGATGCAAACATGGACGTCTTTGGTTTTCAACAAATGTAGACGACAGAGACCAACGCTATTTCTTCACTGCACCCTCGTTGCTACGAAATCGCGTTGCTCATTTTCTCGTCCTGCGCAAATTCACTCAGTTTGTCCACCACGAACGACATTTTCACACGCTGCGACGGCTCATGCTCGGTCACGAGCTGGATCAGGTTCTTCTGCTTCTCATTTATCGAGTCTGGCAG
>JAASGK010001130.1:0-12148 GCA_023334195.1 Globisporangium emineosum
AGCCGAAATTTCACCACAAGAACGTTCGCAAATGGGTCTATAAGCTCTGAAAACAGCTCGTTCGGTAACTCATTTTTGCGCGCGAAATTCAATTTTTTGAGAATTTTTGGGGATGTCCCTAAGATTTTGGCGCGCACTGTATCTCTTATGACAGCTCGGTTATTTGAGATTCACAAAAACCGGTGCCTAATTCTTGTATGCACGCCACCTGCGATTGCGCGTACAGTCGTGAGTGGTCTTATTATACTGAACGAAGAGCTGGTATCGCCAGAAATACCGGTAGATAGCGACTACCTAAAACCGGATTGTATTAAAAACTGATTTTGGAGCGGTGTTGAGAGCAAACAATATATACTTGAAATTTTAAAAATCGGTATCAATTTCGGTTTGCTGTGGTGTTCTGGTGGGATTTACTGAATGCTTTTCGAGGGTACAGGTATGCCTGGACATAATCCCACCGTGGTACCCAGCGAATTTGAGAGGGTATAAATTCAGTGCAGGTATCAAGATACTAATGACGAAGTGTAACGGGACTAGGCCAAGTCCCTTGTTCAGCTCACTACAAGAGGAGACTGAACCGCAGCGAGGAAACGTTGGAGGGCGCTTGCGAGGTCGAAGGAAAAATGACAACTGAATTAAAATGCTGTTATGGTTCCTGTCGCTACTCCTAATGAACCCCAAGGGCTCCTAGAGGTTTTACAAGTAAACCTACACATGCATGAATAAAACCTACGTACTGATATATAAAACCTTGGCTACACTGAGGTTCAACCCATAGGACCTTGAACTTGAAGTCCTGTGGAAAATTCCCTGCGAAGTGATTGGCTCACGCCACTCGCTTCAACCGGTAGAGACACGTTGGACGCGTCACCAGTGTAGTTTCCAAGCAGGAACCATCATTCTGTACTTGAATGCAAATCTTGAACTTGAACTCTCATGTCGACGATGCAGCGTCGCCAGATGGTTTCTGGGAAGAGCTGTTTCCCGACGCTTGCGATGACGAGAAAAGCAACGGCAGTGAAAACGAAGATAGCGATTATGGAGACTCTGTTAACCTATCTGCGTGTTAACCTCAGCGCATAGTACATGTTGTTTGCTCTCAACGGATCTCGGATTGATTGGCAGATTAGTTCCCTTTACGCCTGAGCGCACTGTCGCCAGGATGATCCGCAATGTGAGAGTTTCGAATCTATAGCACGAACGCCATCGCCCGTGAAATTTTAACTTCGACATGGAGATCTTGCTTTTCTGCAGCCCCAAGTGCAGGAACGTACTTTCGTCCGTATAGAGCATTTCAATCTTCTTTCACAGAGCTACTCACTGCCGAGATTTGTCAGCTTCATCACTCTCGACACGCGCGGCGCGACAATGCGCACGAGAATGCTCTTTTGCCGCCTTGTTGTTTTTTGCGCCAGACAGCCTTCCCAGCCCCCACGAGGTCGAAGACAACGACCGAGACCAAAACACGGCGTCAAGCTCACGCTCGTGAAAAGCCGCTCGACCACCTCTGCATTTACGTGCGGTCACGAATGAGCTCGAGGTCCGTGAGCAGCAGCCTCTTGTAGTCAGCCAGCGGCATGAGGTCGAGCTGGTAATTGAGGTCACCGGAGGCGTCGCCACGTGCGTGCGTGCGCGAGCTGTAGTTTTGGGTATTCAACCACGTTCTGGCGCTGAGATCGAAACCCAAGATCAGTGTCATGACGGTCACACTGAACGTGAGCTTATGCACCTCGTTGTACTCGACACTCGTGTCTTTTGCGCAGCAATCATCGGCATCCACGGCGTGAATGGCGCTATAGAGCATATAACAACACCAACAGCCATAGCGTTACTACCACACACACAAAGCAACGTATCTCACATACTGACTTTTGCCTGAAAGCATAGCTGCTCGTCTCAAAAGCGCGAGATGTAGTGACTTGAGAGCAGCACCTCGTCCAGCGACGCGACGCCGATCGCGTGTGGCACCGGCACGCGAATGCACTGCTCGTCAGAAAAATGGCAGTCGCGACATTCACCGACAGTCCCCAGTTGAGCAGGAACTCGAGTCCACCAGGCGGCGCCGCCGAGTTGGATCTATTGCTGTAGCGGTAGATACGAGGCTTTGAAATTTTTTGCTATGCAAGTCCGTTTAGTTGTGATTATTATTTTCGGTGGAATACCGTAAATAACTCTCAAACAAACGTTTGTTGAAAAACCACTCAATCAAACGTTATGTTGGCACATCGATTGAACCAGTCAAGTCGCCACCAGCATCAGAAGAACGAGGACGCAAAGCGGCAGATAGGAGCAGCAGCAATGGCGCCAACGCTCTCGTCCGTCTCGACGCGCTCGCGCGCCGTGAAGGAGCGGCAGCTGGCGATCGTGGAGGACCCGGCGCGCGAGCTGCAGACGCTGGACGACCGCGAGATCCAGGTGGACGACGACTGGGAGGACAAGCTCAACCTGCAAGTCAAGATCATGTATGTGGTGATGATGACCATGACGGAGCTGCTCGCGCGTGCAGCTGACTGACGGACTGGCTAGGTGGCTGGTTGCAAAGCGCCACGCACAACACAATAGTTCTAATGGTGAGACTGTGCTGTTATGCCGATGAAACATGCAGGAACGTGGTCGGCACGGTGGACTTGAAGACCCCACTGGAGCTTAAGACCATCGCGCTCCATGCGCGCAACGCAGAGTACAACCCAAAGGTGCGTGGATTGTGTGAAGCGGCATATGCTGTTTGTATGCCCTCCAAGTGATAGATTGTGCGACTGACATCATTCTCTATGCACTCTGCCGTGCGTTGTTTGTATCTGACGTACAGCGCTTCTCGGCGGTGATCATGCGCCTGCGCGACCCGAAGACCACCGCGTTAATATTTGGGTCGGGAAAGGTACGGATGGATGGAGGCAACACAATGGCTCTGTGCAACTATTTGCATCGCCATGCCTCAATGACTCTATGTTCTAACTGTTGCTACTATGGAAATACCGTTTTGTCAAATGCGCAGATCGTGATCACTGGCGGCACGAGCGAGGAGAGCTGCAGGCTAGCAGCGCGCAAGTTCACGCGCGTCATACAGGTACGTGATGTGTTTCATCCCTGTGCCGCTCTCTCTCTCTCTTATCATGATCTGACACTCTGAATCTGTATTTTATATGCAGAAATTGAACTTTCCAGCGCGCTTCACAGAGTTCAAAGTGCGCAATGTCATGGGCACGTGCGACATCCGCTTCCCGATCCGGCTAGAAGGGCTTCTCAACGACCACGCGCGCTTCTGCAGTGTACGTTGCCACCAACATCCCGCTGTACGGACTCCTCTTCGTTTGTTATATGTCTCTTACGCGCTTGCTCTGTTCATTTGGTCCTGTAGTACGAGCCGGAGCTGTTCCCAGGACTTATTTACAAGCTCGTCGAGCCGAAGCTGACGCTGCTGATCTTCGTGTCGGGCAAGATCGTGCTCTGCGGCGCGCGCGACTCGAGCCACCTAAACCAGGCGATCGACAAGATGTACCCCGTGCTGCTGCAGTACCGCAAGATGACAGCGCCGCCGTCGCTGGTCACGGGTAAGCCCGGGTACGAGGACAACGACGACCTCGACCGCGTCGAGCCGAGCGCAATAGTGTAGAGAGCAACAGAAGAAGAAGAAGGAGAAAGAAAGAGAACAAACAAGAGCGTCGGTCGATACATTCATAATGTGTATACATATAGCAGCACCAACCTTTGAAAGGCGACCGCCAACCAGCGCCGATCCCTCCAGTGCACGGAACTCAGGAGTACAGTGCCTGCGAGCAGTGAAGGATCGTCGTCATCCAAAGTCCATCCGTACCTGTCCCAGTGGATTGATAGGCGACAACAGCCAAGAGATGCTTGCGATGCTGGTGCGCGACCTGCAGAGCAACACGAGGAGCTTGTGCTGCGTGGATGACTACCCTGGCGTCTCGGTTGACGACCTGAACAACTTCGCGCGCACGAACGGGTCGCTGCTTCATCCAGTCCTGGGACCTCAGGAATTGTTTTTCGTGGACGACGGCAACAAGTTTGCACCGCGCTGACCACGAAGGGATAACAGCTTTGGAAAGAACGCTATTGTGATGGAGATTGGCGCCCGATTGCGAAACTGGGCTCTGGGTACCACTGACGGAGGAGGAGGCACCGTCATCTGTGGACAGGGTGAGCACATAATCGGCGACACTCTGACCCGGATGCCTGACGCCGCGTACATGCCTCGAGGAGTGCAAAGCGGGGTATCATCACCAAGAGCGCCGACTTGCTGGACTTTCGAAGGCAAACCGTTTGCGCCGACGTTTGTGGTCGAAGTGGACACGCTCGTCGGGTCTCCAGATCCCCAACAAGCGTCACGACTCGAGGCGCTAGACCGCAAGATGCGCGACGAGTTCTATGCGCATGGCGTGCAGCTCGGGTGGATCATTGATCCGGAACACCAGCGCATGTTCGAGTACAAGCGGATGAAGACAGCAACGTCGAGTGCGCCGACAATCATGCGTGGCGAGACCTCGACGGCGGACATGTACTGCCAGGGCTCCAAGTGCGAGCCGGATCGCTGGAGCTGGTGCTGACGAACAGAGTTGCGGAGGTTGCGTCACGTCCTCCTCAGTTTGATGCAATCTGCTTCTATCCAGAGTGCACTGAGCGGCTTCAAACGACTGGGCAAACTGCGTTGCACATGATATGGCATTACGAAGAGGCAGCGATCGCAGCGCTTCACGAAGAGTAACGGAATGGCGACCTGCTGCGAGAGTGGGTCGCCAGAACGAGTCTAATGAGTTTGATTCAAGATTTGAAACAAATGCGTGCGGAAAAAGAACAGATCCGCCATGTCTGCTGCGGAGGCGAAGAGCGAGAGCGCGAGCGAAGATGGTCTTGTGCAAGAGAAGTATCGATTGATGTTGATTTGCATGTGGTCGTGGCGGGATAAAATTTGATCTCAATGCTTCTCAAACCAAACTGGTGGTCATGTGGTTCTTGGGATGTTCGTGTGTGTGTGTGCGAAGAGCTTTTTTTCTCTTCTTTTTTTGCGCCTGCCTTCTGGAGCCTTTGCGCTTTCTCGTCCACGAGCTTCTTCCCCACTTTGGTCACGTCGCCTTCATAAGAACTACTTCAAATCGAGAAGCCACCCGAGTAGCACGCCATGCGATTTGAATTGTTTGTGCATTTCTGCGATCACCCGCAAGGACACGGAGTGGAGCCAAGTAGAATGTAGACTTCAGGAACCAACACGAGCTGGGAAAGAGAGAGCAGCAATCTGGCATCGCGGCGAACAACCACTTTCACACCCTATTCTTTAAAAATTTCCTGCCTTTGAGGGCACTCCACCACCGCAAATCGAATGCAGTAGTGTAGTGAGGAGCGCGAGCAGTAAGGGCATCTAAAGCACCGCTGGATCTGGCAATTGGGAATAACCGTTACGATACTTCTTGACTTGCTGGATGCAGTTCGTTGGGCACCACTTGCAGATCGAATGGAGCACCCAGAGCAACGATTTGATTGATGCCTTGGTGACTGACATGGATAATTGCGAACCAAGTTATGATTGGCTTAAATCATCTTGCACTAAGCGTTTTAATTGGGGTAAAATATATTTGAATGATTTGGTTGGCTAAAATACCGACAACCATTGATCACCAAGAATAATGCACGCCTTTCGCATTGTGTGCTTTGACTGATGTATTACTGATTGTTTCCAAGAGCAAGCAAGAAAGGCAACATCCTCATCATGAGCGCGTTCCGCAACAAGTTCATGTATCCGGCCAAGATCAACTGGTTCCCGGGCCACATGGCGGTCGCGCGCCGGCAGATGCTCGCGCAGCTGGACGCCGTGGACGTGCTCATCGAAGTGCGCGACGCGCGCATCCCGTGGAGCTCGGCGAACCCGATCCTGGAAGAAACGTTCGGCGCGTCCAAGCCGCGGCTGATCGTGTTCAACAAGAGCGACCTCGCGAACGCCAACATGCAAAAGCGCATCGAGGAGCAGTGCGCGAAGAAGCAGACGCAGTGCCTCTTCACGTCCGTGACCAAAGGCCGCAAGGTCCAGTCCATCCTGCAGTGGTGCAACGCGCACAGTGGCGCGCAGTTCAAGAAGACTGCCGGCACGATGGTCATGGTCGTCGGCATCCCGAACGTCGGCAAGTCGTCGATCATCAACGAGTTCCGACGACTGTCATCCTCGCAGAAGCTCTCGAAAGGCAAGAAGCGCGCGATGGTGGGACCCACGCCCGGTGTCACGATCCGCAACGACATCATCAAGGTACGAACCGTTGGGCGAGTCCTGCCTGATCAATGCCTACCGGTATTTGAATCTCACTGGCATTTGTGTGTTTGGACAGGTGAACGACAAGCCTGCTATCTACGTGGTGGACACGCCCGGTGTCATGTTGCCCAACATCCCGTCGGCGGAAACGGGGCTCACATTGGCGCTCACCGGCGCGATCAAAGACACCGTCGTGGGCACCGAGCTCATCGCAGACTACATGCTCTTCAAACTCAACCAGATGTGCAACACGCGGTACGTGGACGCGCTCGGGCTGAAAAAGCCGACCGACAACATCCAGGAGCTCTTTGAATTCGTGTACAAGAAATGCGGCGCATTGGGCAAAGAACCCGACGTGCAGAACAAACTGGCCGCCGAGTTCCTGCTGCAAGAGTTCCGTCGCGGCGCGTTCGGCCAGTTCACGCTCGACTCGATCCTCAGTCCCGCGGCCTCCGCTGTTGCTGCACCTACACCACCAACGCCGTCTGAAGACTCGGAGGAGATCCAGGGAAACTAGACTGAAGATGACCACACAGCAACCACAATAGAGAACAAGATCCAGCCACTCAGCCATGATAAAGAATGATGAAGGAGCGAGCACGGGACACAGAATTGGGATCTGATGACGAGTTTGAAATGCGTATATATGCAGTGGATCTTCGTGTGCACACTGGTCCATTTTTGGGTCCACCATAAGTCGTTTCTCTCTATGTGTGGGCCGTGGTGCTGGTGCTGGTTGCACTTATCTCTCACCGCTCTTGTCCCCATATCTATATAGGTCATTGACTCCACTTCCTCGTGCTCTGACGACCTCTGGATCAATTTAACAAGGCGCGATTGGTTTGGTTGCTGCTTCTAATTATTGGCTCCAGGTATCGCTTTATCTTTGGCGCGATCTCTCTCTCTCGCTCCAGGGTCTTTGTCGCTCTTTGCTGCGGAATCCCGGTCGTTTCGCTTCATTTTAGGCTTACAAGGCACCTCGTGACCCGCCAGTCGTTCTTGTCGGTCTGGCCCGATTGGATGCGGCTCCAGACCCCCACCACCCGCGTGCCCAAGACGCTCCATGCGCAATCTATACTTGGCATAAGCGCCTTCAACGGAAGAAAGCAAGGTGGAGGCAGTGCGAGAGCGAGAGCGAGCGAGCGAGCATTCTCCTCTCTCTGCGATCGATCGCCTCGCAGTAGCGGATGATTCCATTCCCAGTTTTCCGTACGGGCCATACGAGGATGAACGACGTCCCCACACGGATGTCGAAAGTAATCCCGAAAACGATGGCAATCCCTGAGAACTCGAGCGATGTGGACATGGCGGTGAGCAGCAACACAAGCGCCAACGTAGCGGCGCCGAGCCATGGACTCGGACTCGGACTCGGACTCGGACTCGGAGGCGGCTCGCCGCGCAAGACTAAGATGCACGTGATGGGCGCGAGTATGCAAGACCTCAAGATGAACTTCTTCCGCACCAAGAGCCACAAGGTCGAGTCGCCGGTGCGCAAGAAAGAGGACATCGGGATTTCGGTCGTGTCGCTGCGCTTCACGAACCTGGACATGGAAGAGCGCTTCGTGGTCTCGCGCTGTGCCAAGTACCACACGCGATTGAAATTCGGCGCAGGGTTCACGGCGTTCTTCATCCCGTTGCTCGTGATCATGCAAGTGAGCTTCAAGGCGAAGGATAACACGGAGAAGTGGACGCAGTTCCCGCTCGTGATGATTTTCCCAGGTGAGAGACTGTGGGATGCAGTGATCTGACGTGGCAGCCTATCTCGTATGCTGACTGTTGAACTGTTTGTTGGGTATCGTTTACAGGAATCGTGATGTGCATGGGGCTGCTGGTGATCTTCTTCCACAGCTTCTTCCAGAGCCGCACGAACATGCTGTCCATCGTCTGCTTGGTCGGACAGATCAGCGCCTTGCTCGATACCACTGCGGCAGGCACGTCGGTGAGCGAGCGCAACGTCTGGGTCCAGTTCATCTTCTCGCTGGGGATCACGAGTTCCACAGGTCTCACGTTCCTGCAGTCGTTCGGGGTCTTGACGTCGTCGAGTATCTTCTTCATCATCCTCGCGTGGTATCGCTTCGCGGCATCCACGCTGCATGAACCGATCAGTTCGCCCGGCACGCTGAGCGCCGCCGTCGTATTGTACTCGATTCTGCTCGCGTTCCTGTCGTGGAACTGGGAGTACGAAGAGCGCCGCGACTTCGTGCTGACCGAGCGCCTGGCCCAAGAGAATGTGATGGTGCAGATGACGATGGAGATGACGGGCTGGTTCAGCGGTGGCGTGACCCAGAACCAGTCGAACGACATGACGGGGGCGGGCATTCTCAGCGCCAACTGCCATATCGATCCGAAGGACGTGCTCGTCAAGGAGGAGCTCGGACAGGGAACGTTCGGCGTCGTGTACGCTGCCAGTTGGAAGGAGACGCGCGTGGCAGTCAAGAAGATCACGCTGCAGGGCGACACCAAGTCGATCGTCACGAGCTTCGGCTCGGAAGCGAGCGTCATGGCGCAGCTGCGTCACCCGAATGTGGTGATGTTCATGGGCGTCATGGTGCACCCGGAATTCGTGGGTTTGGTCATGGAGCTGTGCCCAAAAGGCAGCGTGTACACGGTCATCCACAGCGACGAGTTCAAGATAGACTGGTCGCTGCTGCTCCGCATGATGGTTGATGCGTCGCGCGGCATGCACTTCCTGCACTCGAGCAACCCGCCGATCCTCCACCGCGACCTCAAGTCGGTGAACCTGCTCATCGACGCGGACTGGCGCTGTAAGGTCTCGGACTTTGGTCTCTCGAAGCTCAAGGCGTTCCGCGAAGACGGCGACAACACCGCGACTGTGAACCGCGCGTTCATCGGCTCGAGCATTTGGATCGCGCCGGAGGTGTTCAAAGGCCAGGACCACACGGAGAAGTCGGACGTGTACAGCTTTGGTGTGATCCTCTTTGAAGCGCTGAGTAACTCGATCCCGTACAACAGCATCTCGGTGGACGCCGTGCCGTTCGTCGTCCAGGCCGGGAAGCGCCCGACAGATTTCCACAACCTCGAGGTGCCGCAGAGCCTCGAGCTCCAGGAGCTCTACAACCTCATGACTCGTTGCTGGAGCGCGGAGGAGAACGTGCGCCCGTCGTTCTCGATCGTGATCTCGACGCTGCAGAACATCCTGACCAAGCACGTGGGTGACGAGAAGTGGGAGGACCACATCATCTACCCGGACCGCAAGCTCGTGAACGCGCGCACCATGAGCACGGAAGACGACGGTCTGTCGATCAAGGAAGAGGATCTCATCGTAGAGGCGGCGATCGGGCGCGGCGTCTTTGGTGTCGTGTACAAAGGTAGCTACTTTGGCACACCTGTGGCGATCAAGAAGCTGCACACGAGCTCTTTGCCAAAGAACACGCTCGCCGAGTTCGACAAGGAGTGCAGCATCATGAAGGGGCTGCACCACCCGAACATCGTGCTTTTCATGGGCTCGTGCTCCAAGCCGCCGACGCTGTTGCTGGTCACCGAGCTGCTCGCGAACGGCAGCTTCTTCGACATCTACCACAAGCTGCCACGACCCGAGCCCGTGCAGCAGCTGCGCCTCGCGTACAACATCGCGTTCGACATGGCTAAGGGACTCGCGTACCTACACAACCACAACCCGATCGTGATCCACCGCGACCTCAAGTCGCAGAACATTTTGTTGGACGACAAGATGCGCACCAAGATCGCGGACTTTGGGCTCTCCAAGTTCCGCGACGTGGGCAAGACCATGTCGATCTGCGGTAGCCCGCTCTGGGTGGCTCCCGAGGTGCTGCGCGGCGAGAAGTACGGCTGTCCGTGCGATGTGTACAGCTTCTCGATCATCGTGTGGGAGGCGCTCGCGTGGGGTGAGCCGTACCCGGACCTGGGCTCGAGCGACATCATGAACGGCGTGGCGTGCGGTAACCTGCGGCCGACCGTGCCCGACGGCACCCCGGGCCCGCTGGCGCACCTACTGGAGGAATGCTGGATGAAGAAGCAGGACCAGCGTCCGACGTTCAACGAGATCGTGCCGCGCCTCGAAGCCATGGGCAAGGACTTTGCGCGATAGATAGAGGATAGGCGAGGTGCTGCAATGTTCTCGCTTGTGGGTCTTCTAGTCGTGGTGATTGTCAGTTATAGAGAGGATAGGAAGAAAAAGAGAAACAGAGTCGGCGATTTATTATGCATATTGTACATACCTTTTTCACTTTGCTTCCCTCGTTCTTGACTCCAGAAGGTGGTCACAATCGCACAAGCATGAACGAGGAGGCCACATCCCTGGAACCAAAGGAACAAAACCCAGTTGTTAAAATTCTCTATGCTTCGTGTTCTTTACCTGCTGTCTCACTTTCTTTCGTTGCCATCGTCCGGTAGGCGCAAGTGGAAGACGCGATAGTGGTGGTTGAGCGACTTGATCGTGTGCAGCCTGTGAGCGCTCGCCAGCGCACCGTCCGTCGCGTTGAGCTTCGCGAACACCACACGACGCGCACGGCTGTGGATGAGTGCCATCGCGCACATCACGCACGGCTCGCGGTCCATGTACACGTCGTAGCCTGTGCACAAGTACGACTCTTCTTCTATAGCAGTACCACCATCGTCCTTTTCTTCATCACCGCCCTCACGCTTCTGCTTTTTTGGTGACAGATCATTGCGCTGTCGGTCTCGCTCCGCGACGCCGTCGATCGCGATCATGACTGGGTGGAAGATCGGCTGGAACGAGAAAGACGCGTGCTTTCGGTGGGTAAACGAGTCGGCGACCACAGGCTTCGTGCCATGCTGCGGGTCGACGATGACGCAGCCATGCGCGCAGCAAAACGGCAGTTTGTGCAGCTCATCCGCACCAGTCGCATTCTCAAATTGCTCTGCAAATGCCAGTGCAGATCGTAGATGCGCCGCCATGACGAGCGCTTCGTCGTCTTCTATTGGCTCTGCTTGCGCTTCGGGCAGCACACTCGCATGAAAGATCAGTGGCCACGCGCGCGTGTGCGTGTCGAACGCCTCGCGGGTCTTTGGCGCGTGCTTGAGCACATGCACACTGGAGACGCGCGCCTGGAAGAGTTGCGCCATCTCGCCCACTCTCACGGCAAGCTGCTCGTCGTCTTCACTGTCTTCTTCTTGGATCGGCATAATGAGCGCAACGAGTGCACTCTTCTGCTCCGGGTGCTTCTTCATGCGCTTGAGGTGCGCGAAGCCGATCTCAGACAACGACTGGAAGTGCGTCGCGAGGTACTTCATCACCATGGAGCCATGCTGCGCGGGGAACTCGATCGCGTGGAAGTGCTGCTGCGCGTCAGCGTTGGTGTCGCTAAGCGCATCCAGCGCCACGAGCTCTTCCAATCGCTCCTTCATTTTCTATTGGCGACGAAATCCGATAAGACACAGATTTTCAGATATCTTTCACTCGTTTGCAACCAAATTTCAGATATTTTTCACTCGTAACCAAATTTCAGAGGAGGATAACCTCAGATTTAGAGTCCATACCTCGATTCTTTCACTATGATTTTTTCTATAAGTTCCAATGAAAAACCACTCTGATCAATATCTTTCGGTTAACCGTGCCTTACATTTTCCAAGTCAAACGCAAATTTTGGCACACCGAACGACGATGATGGTAACAACGGGTTACGCCCAATTTCATCAATGTCGTTCGGTGTGCCAAAATTTGCGTTTGACTTGGAAAATGTAAGGCACGGTTAACCGAAAGATTGATCAGAGTGGTTTTCGATAAAATTAGGATTCCGCAGATGCTCTTACAGTCCGCGACAATGGTCCGTGAACAAGGCCAATTTTTCGCCAATCGGAATCAATTTTCGTCTTTTTTGACGTGATAAAGACAGAATTTTAGCCAATCGCGAGATTAATACGTTACCGAAGAAACGAAGAAAAAACTCC
>JAASGK010001131.1:0-12147 GCA_023334195.1 Globisporangium emineosum
CAACTGACGCAAAGAGAGCGGTGAGCACCACGGCGAGGAGCACGATCTTCTGCATGGATGCCGAGCTGCTTGATTGGTTGAGTTTCGAATGTGCTACGTAGTAGAGGTGTACGCTGACGAGCTCCAATTGGAAAGTGAGCTCTAGATTGTATTCCGCGCCGGCGAGGTTTCAATATCCATTTGGAGCTAGCTGGTCAATGGATCATGCTTGCGCGCTGGTGCTCTCTCTCTCTCGTGAGTTTTGAAGAAAAATATGCTCGCTTCTCGAAGCGAAACGCGCTCAGCACCAGTCTTGACGCATTCTTGGAAATCCTCTCTCGTTGCTGGACTCGCATTCATCCACTCCCTTCGCGAACAAGTTTTCTGAGAATCACGCTATGGCTCACTGTGGCATTATTATCATTCAAGCAACTTTTTTCTGTGACGTGTGAGCTTCACCTTGGCGCTCACCATGAGCAAACTATTGTTAGCTTGAGGCAAAATGTGCCAACGCCAACGGGTTGAGCCGCGATGTTGCGAGAGTTGTGCTTCAATAGACAACATAAAGGAAGTGTATGGATGTGAAGCCAGCCAGCCACTCTCTCGATAGCGAAATGACCAGCAAGGTACGTCAGGAGCCTTGGGCGTCTTCACACTCATGGTGTAGACCGCTCTAAGTGATCAATCCTCCCACTTGTTATCGGCGCTCGTAGCAGGCGCTCAAGAGCGCGAAAGAGGAGCAACAGGAGCTTGAAGCGCTCCATCGGCTCGACGAAGAGTGCGTCTACCAGCAGCAAGCCGTACGTATAGAAACTCATACAGAAGCTCGTTCGCGAATGCAGTTGTCCTAAGCAAGAGCTGTCTGCTCTTGTCTCCTCTGTTCTATCTATCGCAGGGCGACTACCTCAAGGCGTTCGACTGCATGGAGCGCGCGCTCGTCCTGCGCAGGCACTTCTTTGGCGCCGACAGTCCCGAGGTGCTCCACGCGTGCAAGGCGCTTGCCGAGATGTGCAACCTGCTCTCCATGAGCTTTCTCCAGCAAGGTAGGCGGATTGTATAGATCAAAGAGCTCTGATGAGTAGCTACCTGTTCTCCTAATTCTCGTATCCTGTGTATGAGCCAGACAACTACGCGGTGACAATCGACCTGCTCAAGAAAGCCGAGATCCTGACGAAGCACCACCCTTCCGAGAAGGCCACGACGCTCAACAACCTCGCGTGCTACTACCGGCGTCTGGGCAAGCTGCACGCCTCGATGACGTGTCTCAAGCGCGCGCTCGAGCTCGAGAAGAAGCTCCAGGACGTGCGCAACGCCGCGGACACGCACTTGAACCTCTGTGCCGTGCTCTCGCAGCTCGGGAAGCACCAACAGGCGCTTGAGCAGGCCCAGGAAGCGCTGATCGTCCTGCAGGAGGAGTTTTTCCAGTCGAAACAGACTAACGACAGTGTTGAGGACGCGAAGAAGAAAGCCAAGAAGAAGAACCCTGGGCATGGTGATGATGAAGAAGGCGAAAGTGGTGCCGTTGTGGGCCCGTCAGCATCAGGGCAGCAGATTGACCGCGTCTCGGTCATGTGCATCGCCTACCACAATATTGGCGTCGAGCAGGAGTTCCTCAAGGACTATGCCAACTCGGTGATGAGTTACAAGAAGGTGAGCCATTCACTGATACCAATTTGGTTGCATCGAAAACCTAGGCGCCCACAATTTCTTGCTTTACATGCACACATCTAGGGCGTTGGACTTGCGGAGCAGTACTTGGGGATCGACCACGCGATCACGACGACAGTCCGGAACTCGTACCTCGCTGCCAAGCGGACGATTTCCACCAAATCTCCTGGTAGAAACCACCGCGGCACAAGCGCAACTGGTGGTGCCCCCTTGGATGCGCCGTTGTCGTCCAAGAGCCCAGGCAAAGCCTTGAGTCGGCTGCTCAACAGTCCTCGCTCGAGTGGCAGCAGCAGTCTGACCAACTCTCTGCGGCTTCCCAGTCCACTCGCAAAGGAGAAACAGCGCCACAACATCGGAGACATCCCTTCTCCCCGCTCGATCGTCGCGGATGTTTTGTCGAAAGGCGCGACGCTGCCGCCACTGGGCCCGGGGAGGTCGCCCATGAGAGGCGGGGTCTTATCGCCTCGCGATCCTTTTTTCAGCCCACGCTTTCGATTCAATGGAGGTTGTGGGGGTAACGATGGTGAAGGCGGAAATGGTGATGACAGTGTTTCCAAATCGTCCATGTCCGTGAAGAAGAGCAAGAAGAAAGAAGTCAAGTTTGAGGCTCCACCATCGCCTCCAGCCACTGAACAAGGGCCATTGCCGAACAGCAACTCCGCTGCGATATCTGAACTGGAGGCAGTGGTTGAGAGCCCACCGCCAGGAGCTCACGTGGTTGATATGCAATTCGAACAAACTCCTATTTCCAGCCAAGACGATTTGATTTCGACAGCGCAAGACTTGGTATTCGGCCCGTCCGTCCAAGTTGAAAACCCTGAGTATTCCACGGTGCAAGCGACAGCAGACGAAACACGCACCACAGAGGACACTCTGAGAGTGGATCCAACCAACCTGAGTGAAACTTCGCCAACCTCTGCATTCCAGCTAGAAGACTCGCCGCCGTCATTTCCAGCAATCACTGGAAGCCGCTTTGCTGAAATCAATGGCGGTGGTGGTGGTGATACAGGCCGTTTGGCAGATTTTGACGAAAACTTCAAAGGTGTTGGAGATGCAAGTGAGCCACTTGAAGCTGAGAAAAGCACCAGTCCCGACACAACAGAACACACCCTTGAGTCGGATCCGACTCTTGAAGACCCACCATTCACTAAGCACGACGGCAGCATCGTCGCTCTGAGCCTACAAGAACAAACTGTGGGTGAAGCGGATGCAGGTGAACCAACTCTTCTCAGCGCTGTGCCAGCGAATGATGACGTTGCCCAAAACGATCGATCAGCGGCTTCTATCGCTGAAGCAGCAGAAGCGAGCTTCGACCACGAAGCCGATGCGCAAATTGACCCTCAGATTGAAGAAATGGGTATGAGTCAGTTGTTCGATCCTGAGCATTTGCTAACTTCCGCACCGGCGGTTGAAGATCCAGTCAGCGATGAGAGCGAGGGTCTAGAGGAGCTACCCTGTACAGAGGTCAGCGTCATAGAACCTGCTCCAAACCCAGACGAGCCCACGGATGTCGAGGAGGGCGTGAGTGTCGTTTCGAGTGATGATAGTAGACTGCGAGAAAGCGACAAGCACGACGAGGAGGACATCTTGGGACTACTGGATGAATCCGCGGAGGATGGCGTCCATTCGATGGATCGTCAAGATGAAAAGCCGTTCACCAGCAGCGAGCTCCCAGTTGGCCAGTCAAGCTCGGATGAAGCCATCGGCTACAGCGAAGTTCCCAGCTTACCTGAGATAAGCCACATCCAGTCTGTTGAGACACAGCAAAGTTCTGAGGCTGTCGACGAAACTCCAGACTCAGTTGTGATAGACGAGCTCGCTCACGAACATGCAATGCTCCAAGAAGGTGACGGAGGCGTCGTTGCACCAGCTCGTGAAGAAGGAGAACACATTGACACTGACCAATTCCCACCAGCCGACGCTCACGAAGTAGGCGAACTATTGGTTGCGGACCAGAACTTCGATGTGAGTGAAGCCCACGCAGAGAGTGCGATGGGTGAACTGGTTGATCCAGAATACTATTCTCACGATCGCCAACAGGAAGAGGACGGAGGAGCATATCCTTTATCAGAAGAGCCCATTGATTCACACCTGGGGACTGAGATCGATACTGTCCACTCGAGTGAGACGCTAGCTGAACACACGACGGGTGATGGACATCATGAAGAGCGACCAACTGAAGACAACTTTGCGTTGGAAAGAGGCTATGGGTATCCTGAAGAAGAGCAGCCAGTTTATTACAACCATGACGTTACCACCGATTACCATCTCCCTCAGAGTGAGTACGTGGATGCCTCCGGACAAGAAGCGCACGAGTCTGTGGGTGAATTCCCCTATCATCACGAAGAGGTGGACACCACCTCTGCTTCTGAGGTTGGGTATCCCCAAGTTGCTGAGATGAAGCGTGATGAAACTACTGCTATGGACACGCACTTCAAGAGGAATCCATCTCCGGATCCAGTGTACGACGACCAGTTTGAGCACGAGGCAGCAGAAGAAAGCGACCATCTCCACAGCTATCCTCACGGTCTGAATGAACTAACTTCCGCCGAGTACTCCGTGTCACCGGAGAGCGCTGTGTTTGAGGAGCAAGAAGGACAGCTCGCCCCAGAAGGAGATGCCACAACGGGTTTTGGAAGACACCTTTTGCATGGTGAGCACGATACTGCGTTCGAGAGTGCACTGAAGCCCCTCGAGCATCACCATGAGGCGGGGGTTGGCATCACTCAGGCGCCGACTGTGCCAGCATCTCACGGCCACGGAAGTGAAGAGAGTCCGTCGTTCAGATAGTGCAAACTATATCAAGGTGGGTGGCTGACCAGTTAGTTATTTCGAGTTCCTAGAAGCAGCGAATACAAACAATGCTCTTCCAAACTACGATCAATGTTGAGCTTTCCGAATCCACAAACTGAGGACTGAAAGAATGAAGTTTGATAGTCTATTAGATTTATTAGATAGTGAGTGGATCTAGCTTTTCAATTCGAATTCGTAATTCGAATATCACATGCGAAAGAACTCGTGGCGCAGGCGCGAGAGCGTCGTGAGCAGCAGCTGCTTGATGGACGCGTCGATGGCGCAGTCGATGTCGTCCTCCGTGAGGAACGCGATGCTGCTGAGTGTGTGGAAGCCCCGTCTTTCCAGTTCGCGGCCAAACTCGATCAGTTCAGGATGGCACGCGCTCATCCACTGGATCACCTCGCCCTGCGAGCACACTGAAAGTCGCAGGTTATCATTATTATTAGAGACACAATGGGTGGAAAATGGTTGTTAGTAGGAAGTGTGGGTGTACCTGGTCCAAAGAGACTCGCGTTCTCCTTGGCGTCGTCCAGCCGCTTGCGCACGCGAGGGCTCATGGGCGGCGCCAGGTCCTCCGTGTCCTCGTCGTCGTGGTTGCCAGCGCTCTCGTGTTTGCAGTCCTTGGCTGGTTGGCGGCGCCCCTTCTTTTTGTTCGGGTGGGTGTCTTTCTCGTCCCCTTCGTCGTCGCCGCCGCGAGAGCCAAGCATCGTTGGGGACGGCGGACCTTTCTGCACAAGCGGCATCTCTTGGTCACTGTTGCTGCTGCTGTTGTATGTCTCGCTGAAGAGCTGGCGCTTGCGCTTCAAGCAGGTCGCCTTTGCAGATGCGACCATTTTGGCTTTTCGAGCCTTCATCGTTCAGCAGATCAACACATATAGAACCAGCTAATTATACACCACCACTACCACCATATCAGCTTATCCGTCAATCCTGAAACAGGGTGATCGAATAATGGAGAATGGCGAAACGAGAAGCTACATACAAAATGATACGTAGCATTAAAATCCTGTTCTGTTTCTCATTCTAGCCATCCGCAATCTGTCCGTCTCTGGCTCGCGCGCGTCGTCCACGTTGCAGCACCACCAGAACGCGAGAATACCCTTGAATGCGGCGGGCGCGCGTGGTGCCATCCCGTCTCTCAAATAATAGTCTGAAAGCGAGAGGAAAGGCGCACGCTCGCCCTGCTTCCCAGTCTCCTCGTCGTTCTCTCCATCTTCATCTGCACGCGAGCGCGAGCCAGCGATAGTAAACGGAATGGAGCGGCCGCCACCACCTGCATCGCAGCCGCCACCACCAAACTCTCCTGATCGCTTAAATGTCGTCGAACTCGAAGCCAATGTCGTCGTCGTCGCCCTCCATGGCCATGTCGACTGTGGTTTCGTTGATACGCGCGTTGTCCGGCAGCTCGCCGTACGCCTTCAGACTACGGGCTTCGTCTGCGTTGTATTTGTGGATGATGTCGACCTTGCCATCCTGGTATTCACGCAGACTCACGAGGATGATGTCGCCCGCGCCAACCCACACTTTCTTTCTCATCTTGCCACGAATGTGTCCGAGTCGCGTCACGCCGTCGAAGCAGTACGCCTCGAGGCGGCCGTTCCCGAGCATGCGGACCACCTGCGCATACTCTGTTTACATCAGGAAAGCAAAGCCACAGCATTAATTAGCACATGGAACTCGTCGTCGTCTCCCCTCATCATCACTCAGATGAGCTCCCCCCCTTTCTCTCTCTCTCTCTTATGATAAAAGCAAATAACAAAGCCCACCTTGTCCGTCCTCCTTGAACTCGAGCTCGCGCTTGTTCTCCTCGTTGTCGTTCTTCCCGCGACGACGGTTCTTGCCTCCCTTTCCTTTGTTCTTCGGCATGGCTGCTGCTTGATCTCCCTCGCTTCGCTTCTTCCGGCGCGCCTCGATGGGAAAATGGGTCAGGCCGCGCGGCCACCCTCACCGTTTTCGTTGGTTTCTGGCCGCTCTCGTCTTGAGCACCACTTTCCTCCAATCGTATACCGTTTTGGATCTGTTTTAGACCAATCATAACAATTATAGTACGATTAAATTAAATGACCAAAATACAAATACCTACATGCGTAATATTTTGTGGCTTCTTTGATCATAAATGCAGGAAAATCATAAATAGAGGAGCACTAATGGAATTATCCCAGACTTGTTGCAGAGATGTCGAGTGTAAATGCGGATCTTCATGCGCACCACCAAGTGACGACAGGAGCCGCATCCAGCGCCGCAGCACGCCCCTTCCTCGCTGTCAGCAGCCTCACGTGCCCGTACCACCGCATTAAGCACACGTTGTTCTTTCTCACAAGACCCCGCAGGTCGCGTAGGCTTCCGTAGAGCCCAAGGTACAAGCCCATCAAGCACCATGGAAAACGAGCGGCTGCTGCAAACGTCTGACCTGGGGTGGCGCAAGCACGATGACAGCAGTGGATCGCCAACACTCCGCGAGCGAGCGCACGTCAAGCAACCACAACAGCAGCAGCATATCGAGACGACAGCGTCGCAGTGGCACCATGCCAAGCCGCCGAACTACCCATCGTCACGGAGAAGCGCTGACTCCCACGCCAGCTACAGCACGTTCCGCACCCTGAGCGGCAAGGACAACGCGTTCTCGACGAGCGGGGCGAACCTCGGACTTTCCATGGCGGTCGCGCGCAAGCGGCTGCTGCAGGCGATCGAACACCAGATTCAGGAGAAAGAGCGCAGCGCCAACTTCACCAAGGAATTCCGCGACCCGTTCTCGCTGCTGCTCGGGGTCTGCGCGGTCTTCCGCTTCACCGACTACGCGCGCAAGACGAGCGAGAAGTCGCTCGCGCCGTTCTTCGAAGGCAGCTTTCTGGTCGCTGCCGCGGGGCTCAACATCCTGCTCAACATGACGCAGAAGCGCCGCCACCACGAAGAGATGGCCGAGCGCGTGCGCGTCGCTGTCGCCAACATGATCGACACCCACGACCGCGATCGAGAGAGAGACGAGAACAACGCCACGCCCAGGACCTGGATCGGTGGCGTCAAGACAGCGCACCTGCTGCCGTCAAACAGCTACATCGCGTGCTACCGCGACAGTCAGTGGCAGCGGATCCCCATGAATCTGCTGGTTGAGGGCGACGTGGTGGCTCTCATGAGCGGCGACGTAGCTCCTGGTCAGGTGCGTATGGTGGTCGATCCTGCGAGTCCGCAGCAAGCGGGCAGCGACCAGCAATACCAGCATATGATCCCGCGCGGCAACAAGATCCCGTCCTGGAGCAGCCAGTTTGCCGAGACGACGCGCTGCAACGCCACGTTCAATCCTGCTTTGCTGCTCGAACTCTGTGGCGAGATGCGCATCTTTGAGATGATGGAGACGCCGGTCGTGAGTGACATCGAGGACGCGCTCTTTCGCATCAACCGCCCCGAGACGTACACGCAGAAGCTGCAGGCGAAAGCGCGGCTGATCGCGATTTACGTGTGCACGCTCTACTCGGTGCTCGTGCTGGTCGCGATCGGGCTTCGCGTCGTGCTGCAGCACCGCTCGCTGTACACGACGCTGAACCACATTCTGCTCGGCCCCATCGGCATTTGGCTCTGCTTTGCGTCGCTCAACACGCCGTTCGTGCTCTTTCTGGCTGAAGCCGCCGCGACAGCGTCGATCCTGGGCTCGTTCGAGAACATCGTGCTGCCAAAGAAGAAGAAAGCCCAACGTTCTGCTGCTGGTGCTGAGGCTGATGATGGCGACGAGAACGATCTCAATGGATTGCATTCACCACGCAAGCCAAGGTCCAGTTCGGATCTGCAAGACAGCAACAGTACGCCCCATGAGTCCGACATCTACGACTTTGAAGACCGCGAGAAGATGCGTTCCGAGAAAGCGTCGAAGCAGTCGGCTATCCGGAGATCGCTCGAGTATTTCCTAGTGGCGCTGCGGTTTCGCACGATGAGCTGTACTGAAGCGCACGCCAGCAGCAGCGACGAGCATGGCGTGCGCCTGCCGATTCCGTTCCGGTCGTTCCGTCTTCTCGAGCGACTGGGAAGCACGACGATGCTCTGCTGCTTTGACGACGACATTCTGTGCGAGCAATCGCCGTCTGTTGAAGAGATCTTCCTGCTGAACGACAAACAGGGGAGCTCCACAGTGCTGGACCTGCACCCCGAGCGCGAGTGCGAGACGGGTCTGAAATTCGAAGACCCCAAGTGGCGACAGCACCTGCCGTCGCTAAAGCCCATTGGGCTCGCGATCTTGCTCAACGACGCGGAGGATCCTGCTGCGCACTTTAACACGTCGATGCGGTACTTGGTGAACGAGACGCTTTCGAATTTGGACGACGCATCGACAGGAGGTGTGCGGGACCCGTACTTGCGCAGCTGCATGCAGCGCCTCTCGGCCCACGTGCGCATGCTGCCGTTCCCAAAGCACCTGCTGAACCTGTCGAGGGAGATGGGCTTTGTGGTAGAAGACGATCTCAAGGTATTCCAGCGCCAGCAGTCGATCCACATCATCTGTCCGCGCCTGGCGCACCACGAGCACACCACGGACCACCACGACCAGGGACAAGACGACACACGGTACCGCGGCAACCTCAAGACCCATTTGTACTCGACCGTGGTGCAAGACAAGCGCACAAACCGCCACCAGCTGTTGTCGCGAGGCCACCCGACGATCGCGCTAACACAGTGCAGTGAGTACTGGGACGGCAAGTCCATTTGCCCGCTCACAAGCGACAAGCGACGCGCGATTCTGGAAATGTACAACCAGTGGCGCGTGGAAGACCTGGACTGCGTTGCGTTTTCGTACGTGCCGGTTCCTCACAAACTGAACGCCGTGTTCAGTCGCAACCGAAGCCCTGACACGCAAGTGCGTTCGGGTGGGCTGAGCTACCAAAATGAGATGCTGCCGCCCGTGTACCTGGTCGATGACAGCACTGCGGGCGACATCAACAGCAATTCCTGCAGCGCAGACCCGATGGTACAGCCACCAAGTGAGAGTACTATGAGCGGAATGCACAACGAGCGGTCAATAGGACGAGAACGGCATCGCAGTCAACCAGATGTCTCGCCAGTCGCGTCTCAGGATTCAATAGACGACAAGCGCTTTAGCTCAAGTGAGTTGGAGATTGCGAGCAATTCCAACGCCTTGGGAGGCAGTAACATTCCGCCGCGTCGCTCCATGTCTCCGACCGCAAGACAGCGCATCCATACGCATGCGTTGGGTGGCGTGGTGTCACTGAGCGACGTGGCGTCCTCAGTTCCCATTAACCCATCGGAAACAGGATCGTCGGAGCGAGATTCGTTGCTGTGGCGTATCCAGGAAGACCAGATTTTTTTGGGCATGGTCGCTACTGGCGTGCAGCCGAAGAAAGGCATTCCCGATTTCATCGAGGACCTCACAGCATGCGGAATCCGCTTCGTGTACTTCTCGCCGCGGAATATGCGCCGCAGTAAGCTTCTCGCGGAGAAAATGGGCATCGAAACGGACTGGAACTGCGCGATCTCGCTGCGACCGCTGGAGAGCGACGGTCCTGACCCGCATCGCATGACGTCGAACTACTCGGACTGGGATGTGAAAGCCCGTCTGCCGCACGGAGTGGAAGCGATCAAGCGCCATCTGGAAGAAGTGGATAACGTCCCGCTCCTCGTGTCGCTGTACACAGACAGCACTACCGAGACGATCAGCGAGATGATCTCCATCTTCCAGGAGAACAACGAGGTCGTGATGGGCGTTGGCTCGTCGTTGAAGGAAAGCAACGCTGCGCTGTTTGCGAAAGCAGACACTGCGTCGGCGTTGCAAGGAGGCTCGCAAACTTTCTTTGACGAGAAGCTGCCGAGAGGGAAAGAGCTGCCGGTGTTCTCCGAAGACGATATCCAGTTCAGTCACATTCTCAACACGCTCGCGTGCTCGTTCCGGATCAACAGCAACGAAGATGACGTCCGCGAAAGCGGCGGTAAAGATGCCAATGCGACACCCAGTCTCACCCATTTGATCGAGCTGATCCGGCTCGGGCGCTGCGTGCTCACGAACTTCCATCAGATGATCGCGTTCATCTTTGTGTCGCAGCTGTTCATCGCGACGCTGATCTTGGCGTCGTACGTGGTTCCATTCCCGCTCGTGCCGCAACTGAGCTGCGCGTCGATCTTCTGGCTGCTGTGGATCCTCGTGCCGGCGATCAGTCTGTCGATGCTGGCATCTGCCAGCGAAAAGGATGTGATGAAGCAGACGCCGCGCAAGAACGAGGAGATCGAGCTCCAGGAAGACCTTCCGCGCCTCGCGACGTACTTTGTGATCCGGCATCTCCCGTCCGCGATTCTCTCGATCGTCGTCTTTGAGTGTCTGCTTGGATTCTCGCTTGAGTCGTCAAGAGGTCAGCTAGGAGCCAAGTACGCAGACTACACGTGGCTCGACTTCATGCTGCACAACTCGATCGTCCTGGCGCAGCCCCGACCTCCCATTGTTGAAGCGGCCGTGGATCGAGCGGAAGCCGGAATGCTGCTGGTGATCGGTCTCTCGGTTCTCGCGTCCTCGTGCGGCTATTTGTACCGCTGTGAGAGTATTTTCTCGATGTCGCCGTTGCGAAATCGCATTTGGGTCGGCACGTGTGCGCTGCTGCTATGTGTTCAGTTGGTCATCAGCATGGTGCGCGCAGGATTCGTGGGCGGTGACGGCCACACGCTCTGGTATTTCGTGGGGGAGGTCGTGCCGTGGTACTTCTGGCTGCTGGTGCTTGTCGTGTGGCCGCTGACCGTGATTTCAGTGGACGAAGCCGTGAAATCCCACGACCGCCACCACATGACGCGGTATTACAAGTTCCTGCGCATGCAATTCGACACGCGGCTTGGTATGTGGAGTCCAAAGTAAAAGTGGCGAGCGCTGGCGGAATGCAAGTGTATTCAGAATAAATAAATTACGAGGACAGGTCGAAGGCAAAGGCTCCAGGCTTCTTGCGAGTTGCTGCTCGACCATTTTTTCAAACGTCCATTGTGTGAGAACACGCTTGGCTCTTCCTGTTAACACGTTCGCGCAATGCTTGCCCCAGTGACCCCCAGTTGCTACTGTTGTAGGCGAGTGCGCTTCGTCGTCGAAATCTGATTCGATGCAACGCGACCAACACCTGGAGGCGTGGGAGGTAGGATACCCACTTGTGGCGGTGGTGCCGTAGCAGAGTGTCACCACCACTCGCGCTTTAATTCTAGCCACAGAAAGTAGGATCAATACGCGAATCGGATCGTTGCCCATCCGTGCTCCACCCTTCGCCGCTCCTTCACCCAACCTTTGTTCTCTTCCTTCCTAGCCATGCGCTGGAACTCGTCACGAACATGCACCAGAACTGCACTACCGCCGTTCGATGCCTCGTCTTCTCTTGCGAATGAGCGCTGCTGATGTTAAAACTGTGAATGCAGTTGCCACCACCCTCGTGGTCTTTAGTTGTCACCTGAGCCATCCCATTTGCAGGTTTCTGCAATTCGCGGGTGGACGACCTTCACTCCGAGAAGTTCAACTTCAACGACCAACATTCTCGAACGTGGCAATCAAAGACCTCTGAAGTGACTGCCAAAGAGCGCTTTTCTGCGAACGCGACGACGACGGCGCACATCGAGAGTTTTCGGCGCAGAATCTCATCGAGAGCGCATGAAATTCTTTCCTCGAAAGGCGCCCAGCCCAGCCCAGCGCGCGGCACCCAGAGTCCATGAGGAAGACGGAGGGCCACCGCGGTGGACACACAG
>JAASGK010001132.1:0-12145 GCA_023334195.1 Globisporangium emineosum
CCACTCGTACAGCACCACACCACCCTTCCCTCAGTGTAGAATAGGTGTAGAATAGCTTAACCACAAAAGGGCTGGCCCCTCTGGCAGATGAGAAAGTCCCACCCAACATAACAAGTTAGGTGCTTTTGCCCCCCCCATATACCTGCAACGTGGAGAACACTAGTGGGGAAAACGAGCGCATAAACAAAGAGCTAACGCAAACTTCTAGCAAACCACCACTTATTGCGTATCTTTTCATATTAATGTACGCCACTACCAACGAAAAAACTCCTCAAGGTGCTTCAAGACCCAGTCCAACCATCGTTTCAAGCGGGCTCTGTCGATTTCAAGAAGGAGAGCCACATCCTCGTGCGCCATCCCAACACATACATCAGAGCGATCATGTAGATCAACAACACCATCAACGATCTTCTTCCGACGAAGAAAGTATCGTCGTTCAGCCCGACCGCACCATTTCGCACCGTACCGCTGCTCGAGTTGCATCACAGGAGGCTCATTTCCGATTCTTGCACTCCGCTCTTTCCACAAATCAGTTATAGCGACAATCCCTCTGCTCATCGTGTATCCTGCAGGCAAATTGGCATCCCTACAGTTTGAAGAGCTTGCACAAGTGGGAAGCGGCGCCGATGCCGCTGGAACACAAGGCTGTATTGACATGGATACGTTGAGGTTTCCGCTCATCAAGTCCGCCACTTGACCAGATGCTTCTCGAACTGCTCCTACAACGACACCAAGCTGATCCTGGAGCCCTTGGAATAACCGCCTTGACTCAGAATGATTCGCATCGATTTGGCTGACAAATCGGTAGTGCTTGCTGGAGAATTTGGTTCGCAGACTTGCTTTCTTTGCCATATCGCTTGTTAGCTGCTGTGCGAGGGCTTCATACTCTTGGCTGCAAAATAGCTCGCTTTTCCAGATTGGGTGAACAGGAAGCGCGAGCACAGATCACTGAATCCTGTAGTACGATCTTCCTCAAGCATACCACAAGCTGCAAGAAGCCGACAGCTGCAAGATTCTGCTCGCATTCACCCGAGTTGATTTTCGACAGCCACGATTCTGCTTGCGGGAAAATTTGCCTTGTCAAGCTGACAGGAGGGTCTACGACTGCTCGCTGGAGGTAGAAGGTGCCTTGACCCGAAGAAAACCCTGCCAGTGTACGCATTGGTTCGCGTGGCAAGCTCATGAGATAGCAATTCTCCGTGGTTGGTTGTTTCAACGTCCGAGGCGGCGGATCTGAGCTTCACTTGCACCACCGAGCTCCATGCAACACCGCCCACATCATGTGGGAGTGCCCGGCCGCACAATGGGTGTGGGACTTGACCACGGAAGCATGGCGAGGTCTCGGCGTGTGGCCAACGATGCACGGCAGCTGTCCTTGGCTGGGCTCGATCTTCAGCCTGACTTTCCCAGCGATCCCGGCCGAGGTTTGGAGAATGAAACACATGCAGGTTCTTGGAAGCAAGGCGAGGGGGGTAGCCGAGGTTACCCACCAAACAATCTCGCCGGTGTGGCGGCTGCAGGTCCTGCGCGGGCTTCAGATAATATGGTGGTGGCACCACTCTTTTCGAGAACCCAGCCGCCCGCTCTCGGAGATAGCAGTCGCGACCTTCCTTCATCAAGACCGGCTTCGGACGACTTACGACGCGCTTCGCGCGGTGTCCAGATGGGACGATAACACAGCGGACGCCCGCGCCATCGTGCTCCGGATAACCCTACAGGTGTTTACTGACAAACCTCGACCTCCTCCGCCCCCATACGTCGACAAGGGCAGGGTGTTGCTATTCTTCGACGGCGGATCCAGGGGAAATCCAGGCCCTGGAGGCTTCGGTGCGGTCTTGATCCAAGTCAGCACCGACGGGATAGGAACCGAACTCACATGGGCAGGGAGCGCGTCCTTCGCTAGCCCTTCCACCGCCAACAATTGTGCAGAATATCAGAGCCTCATCTGGGGACTGGCGGCCGCTGCTCGCCACCGCGTAGGATTAGTCCACGTCGTCGGCGATAGCGCCATGATCCTTCGGCAAATGCGGACAAATACGCCTCCGCGAAGTGCAAAGCTCCCCAACCTCTGCGCTCACGCTCGGTTTCTGGCCGACTCGGTCGGTGTGGACTTGTGGTAGCATCACTACCGCGCGCACAACAAGATGGCCGACTTCCTTGCCAACCAGGCAGTGGATACTCGGCGCAGCGCCCAAGGTCTTTTCCCGACGATGCACACACAATTGATCGGGGTACGAGGCTTACTGGACAATGACACTGGGCATTGGACCTCCAACCTCATCAACTCTGACCACAATTAATACTCCAGGCGCCCAGCCGCCCGCGCGGCTGCAGGCGTAAACACTGGGGATGTAGCGTATGTATGTATGTTTCAACGGATATTGGTAGATCACTTCAGTAGTATCCTAATATACCTCACTCAAAACAACAACAAAACCCACCGAGCTCCGCCATTTGAGCGCCAAATCCTCTGCTAACGTGAGTTTTTGCTTTGCTGTGTAGACGGACACCGTCAAGTGCACCGCAACTGGCACCTCGATGAGTTTTGTATGTCATTGGCTTAGTTGGGTCAGCACCGGACTTGAGCAACTTGATATCGTACCAGCACATGTTGCTTGTGAAGTCTGGAAACGGCTCTTTGTCGACATACCAGCACCAAGACAGATAGAACCCCAAGACACCGATTGGACAAACACTTGGCTCTTTATTTCGAATGCACGATCCGACTTCCAGTCTCCCGAATTGGTTCGTTATGCCTTGGCGCATGTTCACAACGAGAGCTGGACACTCGATGCCATCCTGAAGTCCCTCTTGTTACAGGATCACATGGTGCAGATCTGGGAGTTCCATGTTTTGTGCCGACTCGCCACGCATCAGTGCAAAATGAGAGAGCAGAAAGGTGAGCAGGTTACGAAAGTTGACTCCCCATTCGCACTTCGGGTTCTAGAAATGAAACGCGATGCTCTGCATCTGAGCGACTGTCGTGTACCCGCCGAACATTGTCCACGCACCACGATCATCGTAATTGCCTTTCTTTTTCGCGATTTCTTCGGATTGGTAGATGCAAAGCTGTTGCTTGACTGTGTCGCATCGCGGGTTCGGATGATGGTTCACGCTTAATTGCTTTTGTTGTTCCCAGAGATCAACCACAGCTGACGCATAGCTCCGAACTGTTGAAAAGCTGATCACCTTCGAAGCGCTAGCTTTGCCTTTCTCCTTTCGCTGTCGTCCGAAGAAATTATTTTCGAGAAAGAGATGGGGCTTTCCTGGCATGACGGTGTGCCTCGTGTCTTGGTGGAAGAGCTTCAGACCGCACCACTGCTTGAATTCGTTGTGCTTTGATTGGCATGCTTTGGTTGTGTTGCTGGGCCTGAGTGTCGTGGCTTTGCGGGAAGTCCTTTGTATGGACTCTTCCATCTCAAGCTCCGTCGAAAGGTTCTCCATCATGAGGGCGTTATAACAACAAACCTTGTAATGCGTTCAGGCTGCTATACAATTGCACCAAAGTTACAAATCCAAGCATTAGATAGCACTGTATGCTGGATGTTCATTGAGGAAAATGAATACTATCACATAGCATTCTCATTGATCCCCTTGAGCACACAAGTGCTATCAAACTGACAAGCAAGGGGATACATTAATACTAGTGCGCAGAACTCAGGTGAAGTCGTGCGCGCCTGCATTGGCGAAGACGGCTTAAAAAATAAGCGGTCCCTGTGTTGGGACATTACGCCCAGATTGTGGCGCAGAGTGTGCAAATCGTTAGCGATTGCTAACGATATTGCGGGGGCAAGTCATTCGCTATTCTCTGGTTGTTGTGATTGTTCAAATCGCTGTGCAAGAAATGCGCAGAGATCTGAACAATCGCAACGACCAGCTTCATGCAGCTGCATGAAGCAATGTATGATATAGTAACGATCACTGTGGGTCAAGTTTGTTCTTTATGTTAGAGACTAAGGTCTGACGGGTATCCCAAAACAGTTGTGCCTCTTGTTTGGAAGCAAAAAGTACGAAGTGCCATCTCAAGGTGGCAATTCGGATTTTTGCTTCCAAAAACGATATTCACTGTCCTAGGGTTGGCATTAACATAGACTTTCTTCCAACTAAAACAGAGTTTTAGCGGTTGATTCAACTCTTATTTGAGTCCGCGGCAAAATAAGACCCTAAAAGTCCATTTTGTTACGCGGTTTTGCCAAAATATATGAAAAGCACAATATTGTCCTTTGCAGATTTTTGGCATAAAAACGACTTTTGTGGTTTGTTTTTATTTGCGCAATCAGGTGTATCTCCGCTTCTGAAAGACCTCCCCGCAGGTCGAACCTAGACTTGCGGATGCCCGCGAAGTAGTCGACCAAGTTGCGGTAGTCACTGTCGAGGTCGCCGAAGAACACGGGTCTCTACATTTCGCGTGTCGACACTTTTATCGTGTTGGGGGAATATATATCGATTCTGGCTGATTGTTGCGTACTCCGTTTCAGAAAAACTTTAGTTACTGGATCACCTACGCAAATCACGGCGGGGCCCCTTTTTCGCTGATCACACTGACACCATCGTTGCTTGCATGATGTCCACATTATTACGAGAGATTTTGTGGAAAGAGTTGTTCCCATGCAAGGACATCAAAGTCCAGCGGCGACGACCTCATCTTAATCACGTTTCTCCAGACGCTCATCTCGAAGCATTAGGTTTCCTATAATAGTGCTCTCATTAAACGTCACATGTGGGCTCTACATTTGTGCACCACTGTATTGTTGCTGCAATTGACCTGCGACGTCCATAAATGCACCTGACGTGTCACGTGGTGGGTGATGCATTGATACCATGTATATATATAGTAACACATCCGAAAGAATACACAATACTCAATTTAGAACTGTACTATGGATTTTGCGACGGGACTCAATTTTCTGGTTGTTGTGGCTTAAAATCATGAAACGTGGTGCTCTCGGCATCTTGGATCTGCTTGTAACTTCGTTTCCCAGGGTGATGTTGTTTTCGTCATGCAAAGAAGTTGCAGCGTTTCAATGCAAAGAGCAACGTACGGCAAGCCGCAAAACAACAGAGTTCATGAGCTTTGCACAGGCAAATGGCTCCCATGTCAACGAGTGCTCTCGCAAACTAGACTCAGAAGCCATTTTACTAGCTGCCATCGCGCACTGATCTTGAAGCCACCACTGTGACACGTTATCACCCATTATTATACCTCATTGTCATTTACTGAATGTTCAAATTATTTTAATAAACGAGGTTGACAATTATGAAAAGTGTCAAAAATAAAACCAGCGATCTGACCAATCCGATTTGAGAATGAAATTAAATCCCAAGTTGAAGAAGATGCTCAGGCTCGAATTTTCGGTTCAGAAACAGTACAGTGTGTTAAACACCAGAATCAGAAGCCACTGATAGCTGTGTTTCTGATTCCAACGCGCCTGAAGAGACACACCTTTTATCTCGTCGTCCATGGAAGATTCCGTTCCACAATGGACGCCGGCCTCACGGCTTTGGCTGCGGACAATTTGGTGCGTGGCACAGCGCAGTGCTCTCATTCCTCAAAATCCCTCCCTCCCTCCCAGAGCTGCGATCTTTTGACGGCGCATCAGCAGATAGAAAGGTCAACTGCAAGCGGCTACGATGGCGCACAAGTGGCAGGCGCTCCTGGCGATGGCGCTGGAGCTCTCTTCGGCCTCCGCAAGCGACGGCGGCAGTACAAGCGGCAGCAACGCGACGATCGCCACAATCCACACAAATCTCTTGGTACTGGACGCGCGTTCGGGCCTCCGCACGTGGGTGGACCCGACGACCCCCGCGGACAAGCAGGCGTACGTATCCTCTCGCGGCGGCAAGTGGGATCTCGTGATGAGCGACGAGTTCGGCCTCACAAATCGGTCGTTCGAGCCCGGTGGCGACCACCTCTGGACGTCGCTCGAGAAGCCCGACGGTGTGAACGGCGCGCTCGAGCTCTACTCGCACGACATGGCGTCCGTGGTGTGCGACCAGAGCGACGCGAGCACAGACGCCCAAACGAAAGACGTCTGCTACTTGCAGATGAAGGTCATCGACGAGCTCAACAACATATCGATTTACAACCAGTACACGCGGCCGCCGGCCTTCCAGAACTCGTCATTTGTAAGTCCAGCAGCGCTTTGTATCTTTGTCCTGCCATGATCTGAACCCATCCGAATGCCAACCGACTGACTAACCATTCGCATTGCTATTAATCGAATATGTTCTAGTACTACCGCGCGGCGATGCTCCAGTCGTGGAACAAATTCTGTTTCCAGGGCGGAATGCTCGAGATCCGCGCGCAGCTACCCGGCGCAGTGTCCACAAAGTCGCAGAACCCGGATATCGGCAGAGGACCGAATGCGCGCGCGGTCTCCGGCAGGTACTACCCGACGTGGCCGGGGCTCTGGCTCATGGGCAACTTGGGGCGTGCGATCTTCAGCGCGTCCACACAGCGCATGTGGCCGTACTCGTACAACCAGTGCGACGAGAACGTGTTTTCGTCCTACAACCAGCGCATCAGCGCCTGCAACGCCACCCCGGGCCACGGTCTGAACCCGTACCAGGGGCGAGGAGCTCCAGAGATCGATGTATTAGAAGGCGGCGGTGTCGCGATCTCGTCGTCGATCCAGATCGGACCCGGACTCAAGAAGCAATTCCGAAGGATCCAAGCGAACACCACAATCGAGAACGGATACACGTCGTGCTACTACGCGAACGAGTGCAAGACGCCCGGTGCAAATCTGCCCAACGTTCCGACCGATATTTACGCGAAGAGAGGGCACCAGTCGTGGCACAAAGGGCTGCGGTACGCGTCCAACAACTTATGCGAGCCGAGTCAAGCCTCGTTGCAGTCCTACGCGACGATCTCGGCATCTCTGAAGCAAGGGATTACAGGCAACACATGTACGCTGACCACGTGTCCAGGCTCGCTCGATGTGCTCTCGGACATGGGGTACATCGACGGCAACGCGTCGCTCGGCCACTGGGGAGTTAATGAGAAGGGCACATGCTTCCCACAGATGAACGCGTACCAGGGGGTCTTCCTCTGCGATCCCGACAGCCAGAACCCCAATTGTCTGAGCCCAAGAAACAACACAACCCCAAAGATCAACTCGATGGAGAAATTCGACTACCAGATGGACGCGCTCTCGGCCAACTGGGGCGTGCACGTCGGCGCGTACACAGGCTTCTTGGTCTACCAGCTCGAGTGGGAAATGGGCGACTCAGGGTACCTCCGCTGGATGCTGCACGGCAACCCGGTCTACGAGATCCCAGCGGAATCCGTGATCAACGTGGGCCAGGACGAAACGAAATCCAACCCTGTGCGCTTGTTCCCCGAGGAGCCCATGTCCGTGATCTTCAACGTGGCGCTGTCGGATCAGTGGGGCGCGGTCCCTCCGAACCCGGGCAAACCCTGCAGAGGCGACGGCAAAGACCCCGTGGCGAACCGCATCTGCGACTCGTTCCCCATGTACATGAAGATCGACTACATCCGCCTGTACCAGGACACCTCGGACGCGTCCAACATGGCAGTCGGGTGTGATCCGAAGACTCATCCTACGCGGCAGTGGATCCAGGACAACATCAAGGACTACACGGACGATGTGAACACCCACATCGACGTGAACGGCGGCGCGAGGTGTCGCTCGAACAAGGACTGCACGATCCCCTGGTCGATCATGAGGCAGTTCCATACAGGCTTCTGCAACACTCGGTCCGTCTGCGAGTGCGCGAACCAGTACTGGGGCGGGCCGCGATGCACATTTCAACTCCAAGAGACTGCTTCGAACGGCAAAGCCGCGATGAGCTCGTTCGGACCGCCGCTGTACGCCGCCGTGGTTTTTGCCGTGATCGCTGCGGTTGTGACGCTGGTGGTGATCGTGCTCTACGCGCGAAGACGGCGCGCGCAGCTGACCGCGTGGCTCGTCAAACAGCAGGAGGAGGAGCGTCTGCGCAGCCAGCGAGACGCTGCAAGTGGTGAGGAGGTGGTGCTGAGCGCCAAGTCCCATCTCATCCCGCTCGACTATGAAGAAGAGACCGTGCAGACGAGCAGGAGCGAGTACAAAGCCTTCAATGTCCAGTAAGCGGGTACCTTAATTGTAGCTCTTCGATGTTTTTTGTAGCTCTTCGTTGGTGTTGTAGCTCTTCACTGTCCTTGTATCATTTCTCCTCACAATCGCACATTGGTATACATGTAGATTTCTTGTCATAGAGTTTCCACACAATTTTGATTTTTGTACGCATTCACCTACCTACCTACGCATGTTACAGCTGCAGCTCACTCATTTCTCATCTCGCCATCCTTCGTCTTCACATTGCTCCTTTACAAGCTCCTTTAGAACTCCTGACTCGTGATGTGGTTGCGCTCGAGGAAGCCCTGCTTGCTGGTCGCCGACCGCTCTTCACCCTCTTCCTGGTCCATGTTCTTGCTGCTCTTCTTCTTCGGAAGTGGCGGTTTGTGCGAGTTTTCGTTGTGAACATGACCTGCTGCTGGTGGCGATGCGCCATCGCTGCCTCCAGAAGCCTTGACACGCTTCTCACCATGTTCATCGAACTCGTCCTCCTCATCTTCTTCCTCTAACGCCATACCGCCCTCGCGGTACTTGAGCAGATTGCGCTCGATGAATGGCGACGTCGTGCGGTACTGATCCGCAACCCAGATGCGCAACGTCTCAAGGAACTTGCCGTCACCTTCGCTGAGCGACCCGCGCACGACGCTGCGCACCTCGGCCGAGTTGTCGCTCTCCAGCTCCCACTCAGTCTTCACTTCAATGTCGTCGCGGTCGCTGCACACGATCATCAGCAGCGGCACAAATCGCTTGCGTACGTCGCGACGGATGCTCGGAATCTCCAACGCGCGAGCCTGGAGGTCTCGGGAAGTCTTGCCGTTGATGATGTCAGCGAGCCAGTTGAGACAAAAGTTGAACTTGCGCAGGTTCGAGCGACAGATCTCAAAGCGCAGTAGCTCAAGTAGCTCCACTTCGTCGTTCAGGCGAGCACAGCGCGCAAGAACGAGCTCTTGCACACGGTAGAACATCTCGTCCGAGTTCTCGAGACCATGGCCACCGAGTGAGTAGCAGTTCTCGCACAAGTCGAAGCCCACGCACGTTGCGCATGAGTATCGCTGCCCAATGATCGGCGACATTTTGCAAAACTGGCAGGAAGTGCCTTCGTGAGAGTACTTGGCATTCGCAAACTTCGCAGCGACGCGCTGCTTCGCGCCAGCGGCCATCGTGACCATCAGCTTTCCGGCCTTCCCGACAGCGATCGCAGACGGCACGCTCATTCCGCGCCATCGACGGTTGACTACAGCCGAGTTATCAGCTGCCGCCGCGTCGCCTCCATTCGGAGCAGCCACTGCTTCAGGCTCGCCTGCTGGCTGCTGCTGCTTTGGCGACTCGCCCTGGTCCGACTCTGGATGAGGTGAGTGCGGCTGCTCCACCAGCGGCTTCGACACGTAGTTCGCTTTCTTCTCCGTCGTGATGGTTCTTGGTGCATGGAGCACCAGCTTCGAGACGTCATCGACCGACGGTCCGTAGAACGCGTGGTCCTTGCCGAATCGCTTCTCGTCTGGACCGAGCGGTCCAGTCACCGAGCTTGGTCGCGGCTCGAGCGTGATGCGCACGTCTGTGACCAGCGTCTTGCGCTGCATCGTGGAGTACGTGACGCGCATGGTCTTGTGCGCCTTCAGCAGCGGGATCAAGAACTCTCTCAGCTCTTTCTGCGTCTCTTTCGACGCGCTCTTGATCAGAATCTGCGACTCGGCGATCTGCTGGTCGCCCTCGGGAGCCACTGCGTCCAGTAGAATGCGACTCGACCCTTCTTTCGCATCATACGGAAGCTTATCGATGAAATCGCGAAGACGCTCGGGGTCGAACTCGGTGCTTGCTGCAGCGCGGACTTTGCGGTCGTTCTCCCAGTCGCGCATAACCTGGTCTTGCGTCGGGTCCTCCGGTGGCAGAAGCCCGCCGGCAGAGATTGGAGGAGGCGTACCTGGCGGCGTGTCGGGAGATTCGTCGAAATCCGGGTCTCCATCCTCTTTTTGAGATTCCTCGCCAGCCGATGCACCTTGGTCTCGGAGTCGGTCTGTTGGTCCGAACCCGATGCCGTTGTCATCGTCGCGCGAAAAGAAAGCAGCAGACGACCGTCTGCGCATCTCCATTTGCTGGATCTGGATCTCCAGGTCCACGATGTTGTCTTGCTTCTCGCGCAGTTGCTCCAAGTGCTTATCCTGCTCCTCCTTCAGAGTCAGCTCGAGGCTCTCAATGCGCTCCTTGTGGGCGGCGACCTTTTCGTCCTTGAGCTGCAAAGCAAGCTCCTTGCGGTCCAAGTCCTTGAGCAGCATGCTGTTCTCCGACTTGAGCGCCGAGATTTCGGAGCCAAAGCGGTCGCGGTCCTCGCTGCGCTCCCGGCGCTCTTTCTCAAGGGCTTCGCTGCTCGCTTCCGCGCGCTCTTGCGAAATCGAGTTCGCCGCCGCTTCGTTCTCAAGCAATGCGGCACCAGCGACTGCCGCTGCAGGGAGATCCTTCTTGCCGGCAAGGCGCGCAGCGGTATCGAGACGCGTCACGCGCGCCTTCTTATTGGACGCCTCGAGCGCGCTCACGAGTCCGCGCAGCGCATTGCTCTCCTCTTCTTTGAACTTGATCTCCTGCTGCAAGAACGCAATCTGCTTGTGCGACGCGTCGAGCTTCGCGGTCTCGAGCGACAGCAGCTCGTTCTCGCGGAAGATGTACTCGAACTTCTTTTTCCAGCGCGAGAGCTCCTTCTTGAGCTGGATGTAGTTGGACTCGTAGATCTGCAGCTCGCGGATCTTGGTCGAGAGCTCCTCCTGCGTGGCGCGCAGCTGCTCCTGCGTCACCTGGCGCTGCGTGTAGCTCGCCGTGTTGCTGCTGAACGCGTCCTCCGCGCCCATACTCGCCTGCTAATCCCACGTCTTTACTTCTTGATGCGCGGGCGAGAAGAGGTCGAATTCCCAAATGGCTTGCTTGGATGATTTGAAAAAAATGTCCGATACAATTAATGTAAGGAAGGGTTCTCGATACAAAACAATAGCGGGGAAGTCGCAATTCAATATGAGGGATAATTGATTTGGGTTTCAATCCCAAATGTTTGGCTCGCTTGTTGGTCGAGATGCTTTTTTTTGCATCACAATTCATTTGAACACCTGGGTATAAGGACCAACTCACCCCGCAAACTAAGAACAAATCATTTATGAGTTGCAGACAAAAGGTCTCGTCAGTTTGCATTGAGAATCATTTGTGAAGCCATCTGATTTCGTGGAAGTAACAAAAAGAATTGGAAAACAGGTTTGCTAGAACCAAAGATTCCGAGCCGAGGCAACTTTGCGCGAATTCCCACACATGCAAATCCATGACCACTTTTTGGAATCGAAAAGAAATGAGCTCCCGAGCTTTTTAATACGGTTTCTGAGCCAAGCGTGCGAAAGGACAACTCATTTTCGCACTTTTGGCTCGAAAGCTGTATTTGAAAGCGCAGAGATGAAGTGAAATTCAAACACAAACATCAAGGCATATTTTAGACTGAGGTCCAAAATTGGCCAATCATCATCCGCTGACACAAGTCAGCGTCTCGACTCCATCTCCAACACAGGGCAGTTCAGAATTTCGGCACTCAGTTGGAGCTTGCACTTCAGCATTGGGTATTGCGCAATTGTATGATCGAATAAGTGGCGCGCAACAAAGAGCGCGAGCGAGCCCTTTTGAAGTTCCTTGGCCACTTCATTGAGCTTTCTGATGCCACCGTGGAAGAACCGGGCTGCCAATGTGTCGTCTTCATCGATCACTGTTGTCAAGGCCCCGATTTTCTTCAGTGCAGAGTAGTGGAGCTTGGAGATGGCTGGGGCAAGCTCAATGAAGCGCTCAACCAGCGAGTGACGTTCCGCAATACGAGTCGAATGGCCACTGCAACACGCGTCGCTCGCACAAAGATTTATACCTGGTTAATTGGCGATTAATTGCAGAGACAGTTTTTTTGGACCAATCAATTATTGCAATGTACCAACTATAATTGAATTGTTGACTTCCCACCCCTGGTTGCAACGAAATGATTAACTTACATATATGTGTACGAGTGTGTGCCCACTCGCTCACGCTCCCGCGAAGGGGGGGGGGGGGGGGGG
>JAASGK010001133.1:0-12116 GCA_023334195.1 Globisporangium emineosum
ACTCTCCGCAGCACCGTCGTCCGGTCCACCCACTTCCATCTTGCTTCCTCGCCAGACCGGAGCGCTCATCTCGCTCGGTCCTTCGGCTGCATCGTCTGTCCTCGCTTAAGTGCGAGCGCGTGCAGTACAGTCCGTACCCTACTAAGTACGCGACCTCCTTACATGATGTACTCGAAAGAGCTGACGAGTTCGAGGAGTTGGCGCGCGAAAACAAGATCAAAGATGCAGACTGGGAAAACATGAGCAGTTTGCTGACGCCGGTGGCGACGCGTGACGCGCGCGAGGCTGTCCATTGCCCAGCACCTTCAGATCGCTCCAACCGTTCAGGGGGCGAGAGCCTGACCACACTCCGTGACAACTACCCCTTCCTCTCAGAGGTCCGCGGCCGACGCGTTCCTCGTGTCCCTGGAAGCGAGTCACACCAAGCTGAAGCGAGCCAAAGCAGAAAGCGAAGTCGAGAAACTGCGAACTGATGTCGAGCGCATGAACCAAGGTGGCAGCAACGACATGTTCAAATTGGTGATGGTGATGCGAGACGACTCAGAGAAAAGGCTGAAGCTCGACGCATTGAAGAGGATGAGCGACGCCGAGCTGAGAAAGCGGAGAACGATAAGCGGCCTCGAGTTGAGAAGGCGGAAAAGGAACCTATACGACGCGAAGAGCGTCGCGGAGCAGAGGAATAGCCCCGCTCTGACCAAATCGAGCTTGAGGAACGGCAGCGTCTCGATTGCAAAGAGTCCGATCAGCACCACAAAGAAGCGGTCATATTGCTTTCTGCTATCGTGAAATCAAGTTCCAACTGATGACATTCATTTTGCGTTGTATCGAGTTGTGCAGAGCTATGTTGGAGACACAGAGCAGTGGAAAGTGTGGGTGGAAGAATGTGCGACATGCTAACATCCAAACATTCAATCCATTCGTTCAAACGTATTTATCAAAATGAGCAACCGATCTTTGTTCATCCGTGTGCACGGAAGTCGTCCTTATCTGACTTATTCCTACTGCCCCGGTAGTTTGCGAGATGAAACAGGTTGCTGAGTCGCTGCCCTCTCTTCGCTTGAACGTGCGGCAGCGGGAGCAACAGTCAGCCGAACACTTGCTGACGCCCCACTCGGCAGCCTGTCGAATCGAGGTAATTGCATTGTGAGTCGCCATAGCCGCGCGCCTGCAGCACGGCCGGATTTTCTCGATGTCACCCTCTTTCAGCGGTGTCAAGATTTGGCCAGTCATGGTGGGCGAGCACGGGAACATAGAGTCAGAGACGACGGCGCATCGTTGGTCTGGACACAACGCGTCATCCAGAAGCTTATCACGAAACTCGAGCGAAGTGTCGCTGTCGTTCCAACTGCCGGGACAATTGTACTTGGCCCACACAATTCGTTCCTGTCACAAAGACACCGTGTAGCTACCCGCTGTAGTGAGTATTCTGGCGGTCGGCATATGGGGGCTGTTGAACCTTGTAATTATTTCCGTCTGTGAAGCCCCATACATACGGAAGCAGTGGCTCCTTCCTCGCGATCCAGGATGCCATTTCCATCTGGTGACTCGGAGACGGGCAGCTGATCCGAGCAGGTTGAAAGCCCTTCAGTGTCTTGAACATTGCTTCTTCGGCTGCATTCAGGTAACGGCTCAGCGTAGCTGGAACGATGCAGAACACTTGACGCAAAGGGTTCTGGTTCATGGAGCCCAGATAAAAGCGCAGCAACAGAGCTAGAACGTGGTGATGGTGGCGTAGCTTTGGAGGGCGTCCGCCGTTGCGTTGCGCCTGTCGGATAGGGAAAAAGCTCGCAAAGCGTGCCAGAAGTGAGTCGAACGAGCTCCTTGCACACAAATACACATTCGCACAAATCAGCTCGCTTCAAGGTATTGATGGAAGCATCAGCGTCATTAACTAACCTTGCCAATTCAGTGGCGTTGAGCATGTAGATATCATATCATTAGCTGTACAGCTGCGCCCACAGCGAATACGCTGGGACGCCGAGACGTTTAGTCGCCAGGTAATGGCGCATCTTGAGCATGCGATGACGCTCCTCGTTGATTATGTACAGAAGGAAGCAGCGCCTCAACTTCTTCACCGCTGCCTCCCGCTCACCCAGCTAGATCGCAAGAGCCCACATCATGTCACCGCTGCTCTCCATCTTTCTCAAACGCGAATGAGGCGTGTGTTTTTGCATGTGTGGAACGCGCAACCAGCCAATTTCGGCTGTTATATGTTGGCTATGTCGTACCCCTCCTCAGCTTAAATATTATGGTTAGAGCAGGAAAACGAATAAAGTGGCATAGAGTGCAACATAACATTTGACATTGAAAGAGCGTTTGTGAAGGTTTTGGAAGGGCTCCTTGGTTTTTTAACGGAAATTCTCAGTTCGTCAGAACCGTCGTTTGGGCGGGGGAGAGTCTTGCCTGCCATCCAGCAACATTCACGACACATTCTCACTCTTCCAGACGCTCTTGTCATTCGGCAACATTCGTACATCAGCGTGCTTGTTGCTCGCTACTGCTACTGCTACTGCTACTGCTACTTACAGCCTCTGGCAATATCAATTTTACGCGCCAGCCTTTTTCTCTTCTTCATCGTCATCCCGTGCCAGTTCTGAATAAATCAAGAAAACCCTTCACGAACTGCGAATCCCCCAGGTGATGGCCTGGATTCGCAATTTCGCGTGAGGTAGGTGCCTTGTCAGTCGAAGCGGATTTTTTGGGGTCGACAGTCACCTCCGAAAATTTCTCTGTTTGACTCCCTATTTCACTAGACAGGGAGTTAAAAGACAAAAGTTTATTTTTTACTCAAGTGCAAAGGATAAAATAGCACATCTGAGTCTGTTGTCAGGATGTTTAGTTTTGGCTCAATACGTTAGTTCAGCGTATGCCGATGTACCGTAAGCGTAGGCTAATTTTACGTAGGCTAATTTTTAAATTGAAAAATACTCCCTCGGCAATCCGATCGCAGTTTGTACGATCGCTTTGTGCAGGGTTAACCCTCTCCTTCGCGCGCACTTTCACTCTCTCACAACAACAGCAAATTTGCCAAAGCAGGAAGGACGGACGCCATGGAGTTCCTCGTGCCGCTGCACCTGGCGGACCTGGAGCTGCCCAAGGCCGAGCGCTACCACGTGCGCCACGTGCACGCGTTCGACGACCTGGACGACAAGGAGATCGCCTCGCGTCTGCGCAAGCTCGAGCAGCACGTGCTCAGCACCACGGACGCCGGGCTCGAGCTGCTGCAGGAAGAATGCCTCGACTTTTGCTACAGCCTCGTCAAGTACGTCGCGCTGGCTGTGTGTTTGTATGTGTCTGGTGTGGAACGGTACTAACAGTATGCTTCTATGTGGGTGCAAACAGAAAGCACGCGCTACTATCTGAATCGATCCAACTGCGGGTCGTCGAAGTGCTTACAGCGTTTGTCAACAACGTGACTGATGGCGTGCGCACGCTCGAGCGCAGTACCGAGCCCGAGGAGATCGATCAGTACCGCAGCGCGTTCAAGGTGTCGGTCTACTTCCTCATCATGACGCTCACGGCGCTGAGCCACCAACTGCTCCAGCAGGAGAAGGACATCGTCGCCAAGGTTCGTATTGATGTCTATTTGTTTGTCTGCGTTACGCGATGAGGGGAGGCTGAAATCTGTGTGGCGTTTATATGGTGATTTGTATGGACACGTCTGTAGAAAAAGAAAGCATCGGCTGCAAACCGCGTGAACTGGTCGCGCGTCGTGGAAACCGCGATCCAAGCGCTCACGAAGTCGATCTCGACCGAGACGTTCGGGCTCTGGAAGATGAACCTGCCGGAAGAGGAGTTTGCCGTGCTCTACTCGAAAGTGGTCTTCCAGTTGCTCGAGAACACGCAGCTCTGTCGCAGCAAGACGCTCAAGCCCAAGCTGTATCATGTACGCCCACCCCCACGTTTATACTGGCATTCTTTGTGTCGATATGGTGACTATGCCACATAAGGTTACTCGCTGCTTACGTGTCACTATGTGTCTGTGGTAATCTTGCAGCTCGTGGGCAAGAGTCTCCAGAAAGTACCATCGATTCACATCTCGGTCGTTACGTCGCTCGTGGAACTGATCTATGCGCATGAGCACCTGAGCGGGTGGGTGGCCGACATGGTCGAGCTCCTGTACTTCAAGTACGAGAACCTGGTGTTTGCCGCCGACTTGATCAGCGAAATTGGCAAAACCTCGTCGCGTGACGCCTCGAAAGACACCATCGGCACGAAGAATATCTCAACGTTCCTGTCCAACTTGTCAACACTGACGCCATACCTGATCATGGAAAACCTGAGCTTCGTGCTTGCGCTCCTGGACTCCGAGTCGTACCAGCTGCGAAACGCATCGGTGACATGTATCACACAGATTTTGCTGTGGAACTTCCGCCAGAAAGGAAACCAGGTCGACCAATCGGAAGAATCCAGAGAGAGGGAAGAAGAGGAGAAAGCGAGAAAGCGAGCCAGCCGCAATGGCGAAGACGGAAGCGACGATAGCGATGACGAGCATGATGAAGATGAGCCAATCGCTGCTGTGCCGGATCGTGCAGCCGCTCGCCGAGATTTGTCGCGCTCGACACGTGACCAGCTTCTTGACGTGCTAGAGGACCGCATGCACGATGTGAACTCGTTCGCGCGCAGTCACGTGCTCAAGATGTGGTACCTTCTCTGTGAGGAAGGCGCTCTTCCGATTCACATGCTTAAGCGTGTGACGCTGATTGCAGTCGGTCGCTTGCAAGACAAAGCAGCAGTCGTTCGTCGCCACAGTATGCATTTGCTCACCTTGTTGTTGGAAAGCAACCCTTTTATGGGCAACCTTGAGCGAGCTTCGTACAGCACCAAGCGCGATGAGCTGCTGGAAGAGCTGAAGAAGAAGCGAGACGAGATGATCGCGCATGCTGAAAAGGAAGTGCAAGCAGCGATGAGCGACGTTCAGATTGACGAAGAGGACACCGAAGAAACGGATGCGGTGGCTGACAATGAGCGAAAAGTGCAGCTTGAACAAGAGGTGAAGACGATGGCGCGTCTTCTGCAGTTCTACGAAGACGCGATGAGCTTCATCGATGAATTCGAGCTCAAGGCGCTGCCGCTGATCACCCAGCTTCTTGGCAGCAAGTCCGTCTCGGATGTTTTGGAGGCGATCCAGTTTTTCGAGAAGGCGTACCGATTTCACCTGCAGGCGGCGTACGCGGGAATCAAGAAGATGCTCACGCTGATCTGGCGAGCAGACCCATCGGTTCACGATCAGCTGTTAAACACTTTTGCATCCTTGTTCATCCAAATTGACGCCAGCGATCCGGACCGCGAATCTCCAGAAGCTATTGCAGAGAACCTCGTCAAGTTTTTGGACGAATGCACAGTCGCTGAGTATACATGTCTGGAGAAGATTGTCGGCGAGCTGCACCAAAAGCGATTGATCCCGATGTCGGTGATCAATGCGCTGTGGGATTTTGTCGACGAAAGTACGTACCCTGCTGCAGTGTTGGGCAATGCACTCTCGATGCTGAGTATGATCGCAAGTGTGGATCGCGCGATGCTGCTGTCAAACGATCGTCTCAGCCAGATCTACGCGAATGGGTTCGGAGATGTGAGTTGCAAAACGGATGTGACCACTCGCGTGCTGAGCGCTGCCTGCCGCCTAATCCAGTGCTTGCACTTGGATTCAAAGAGCGCTGCGAATGCGAGTATCCGTCAGCGTATCCAGCGAGTGAATCTGGAGACGATCGAGCAGATTGTGGCTCGCTTGCAAGGGTTCTTGGTGCTTGAGTTTGCCGGCAAGGATCAGTTGCAGGTCGTGAGCTCGCAATCGGCGTGGTTTGACACCGCTCAGCAGGCGATTGAAGCCATTTTCTCGATCTGTGAGAAACCAGAAGAAATCTGTGGTGAAGTGGTGAGACACTTGTCGCAGGGTCTCTTCCAGGATGAGGATGAACAGACCATTTCAATCTTTGAGCTCGCTCATTTCCTGTTCGTCGTTGGTCACGTTGCCGTTAAAATTGCCGTGCACATCGAGAAACTGGCTACCTCGGTGAAGAAGTTGCGTGTGAAACACGAAGAGAAGCTGAGCAAACGGTCCGGAAGTATGGATGAAACGGGCAACGCTGGTGGTGATCCTGAAGACGTGTCTGCCATGGAAGACGAACTGGGTGTTGCAGCGGAAGTCGAGGCGGAAGAAGATATGTACGTGCAGAACATGACGCAGAAGGAAATCGTGTGCCGCAACTTGCTTGGCATGTACGGTCCATTGATTATTCGCGTCTTGCGCGGCGGGAGTGACGAGATCAGTGGTGACGAGTTACTGATCGAATGCGCAGTGGTGGCGCTGAGCAAGTTCATGGCTGTCTCAGACGAGTTCTGCGAGAAACATCTCCAGCTGCTGTTCACGATTCTGCAAGAGTCGCCACTGCCGTCTGTGAGAGGAGATGTGATCATTGCGCTGGGAGATCTCTCCTACCGCTACCCAAACTTGATTGAACCCTGGACAACCCACCTGTACAACCGACTCCGCGATGTCGACCTGAACGTGCGCAAAAACACGATCGTCGTCCTTTCTCACCTGATTCTGAACGACATGATCAAGGTGAAGGCTCAGATCAGTGAGATCGCGATTTCGCTCGTGGACGAAGAAGAAGGGATTCGCAACATGACCAAGCTGTTCTTCCACGAGCTCTCCAAGAAAGGAACGAACCCGATCTACAATATGCTTCCTGATGCGATTGGCCAGCTCTCGTCAAGGTGCGTACAGTATTGCTTCATCAAGGCGACGTGCTTATTGACATAGATCTAACCCACCAACTCTCTTATTATATTGTTGCAGTGAGCTCGTGTCGAACGAGAACTTCGAGTCCATCAGTCGTTTCATGATTCAGTTCTTGACGAAGGAGAAGCAGATTGAGAGTATCGTGGAGAAGCTCTGCCAGCGATTCCCATCGGCGGTCAAAGTCAAGCACCAGCGTGACTTGTCGTTCTGTCTCGCACAGCTCTCTCACACGGAGAAATCACTCCGCTACATGGTTCAAAACCGCAAGCTCATGCGAGATGCACTGACAGACTCGGGTGTGACAGAGAATTTTTCGCACTTGATCAACAAGGTGCGCCGCGGGAACAACACTGCGTCCACAACCTCCGAGATGAAGGATGCGATCGACCAGTTGGAGAAGATCGTGGTCAGTGCAGAGAATGGTGAAGAAGAAGATGACGTGACGGTTGTCGAAGGTGGTAGCGTAGCACCAAGAGAGCCAGCGACGCCAAAGCCAAAGGCACGCGGGAGACGCGGTAGCAAGAAAACACGAGAGCCGGCAGTACAGGTTGTCGTTGAGTCGGCCGCAAAGCCGAAGCGCAGCGTTCGTCAGACGAAGAAGAAACCGAAGGCTCGGGTCGTAGAGAGCAGCAGTGAGTCTTCTGATGACGACGAGTAAGGTTAGTGTGGAAGAGGAACGCGTCAGTGGTGGGTTTTTTTTCATATTCATGATTTCTTTCAGGAATTACGTCATACAAGCAGCGGATAAACGCAAAACACAGCGCAGAGCACAATGGAAAAGTTCATATGCACGTGCTGCACAAGTTTTATGGATAATTAGACAGAAAGCGCCTGACGATCTGTGGAAGACTGGAGACTTGTCATCGCAGTCAGCACACGAAGTACCTCATCTGGGTCGTCCAGGTAGTACTGCGCGCGACTCACCTTCATGCCAACTGTGCACGTGTAGCAGTTGCTGCCCTGCACGACGTTGAACATGTCTTCGTCCGTGCGCTCGTCGCCAATTGCGAGAATGAAATCCGAGTCCAGCGACGTGAAGTACGGGGTCTCGCTCTCGTACTCGAGGATGCGGCTCACGGCGCGTCCTTTATTCACGCGCCACGGACGGATCGTGACGTACTTCTTGATGCGGCACATGACAATCCCCACGGGGCGGTCGCGGAGCGTCTGGTCAAAGTGCAGCTGCAGATCCTTCGCCTGCTTGAGCCCGAAAGTCGGGTCGGCGTCTCGAAAGTGCCATGTGTAGCAGCAGTCGTTGATGTCCAGCAGCGAGCCGGGCGTGCGCTCCGTGAAATGCTCCAGGATGCTCTCAACTTCGTCGCGCCACTCGAGCTCCACGTCACTAAACATACATTGCCATGGCACGCTTTCAAGACGACCACCGATAGTGGTGGACGCTCCCGCCAAAGAGCTCATATCGCTGTTCGAGAGTGCGTCTCCATCCTCAAAGAGTCCTTCGTTGTCCTCTTCATCATCGCCATCCCGTCTTCCTCGTGATTCGGAATCGTCAATAAACCCATCGACACTGTTGACGCTGATGCTGTCGGACGAGATCTTGTCGTCACTCTCTTCGGCTCGCAGCATGGAGAGCGGATGTTTTGCCGCAGGACGGAACCAGTAGCCGTGCTCCGCCGCCAGACCGATGCGTGAGAGGTGGCCAAACCATTCCTGCAGGCGCGACTTGTTGCGTCCGCTGATGATGTAAACCGAGTTGTGCGGATCCGCAGATAGCTCCTCGAGGCACGAAAGCAGCGCTGGCGAAGGCTCGGCGAGCTCCGCCATGCTCTGGTAGTTGACTAACGTGCCGTCGTAGTCTAGCAGGAACAGTCGGCGCTGGCTTCGCTCGTAGTAGCCGAGAAGCTGCGCCGTGTCCAACTTCTCGAGACGGTTGTACTCTTGCGCCGTCGCAGCAGCCTCGTTCAAAGCCGACATGATGCGCTGAGCCCACAGCGTCGACGTGTACGTGTTCACATAGCGCGAGAGCTGGTGGTGGCGAATGCGCTTCGTCGTCGTGCTCATCTTCAGTGCCGTGTCGATGCTCGCCGCGACCTGCTCAATGTGCATGGGGTTCACCAGCAATGCGCCTTGGAACGACGACGCGCAGCCAGCAAACTCACTGTACACGAGCACGCCGCCACACGACTCTTTCTGCGCGGCGATAAACTCCATCGCCTGCAGGTTGATCCCTTCTTTGATGCTGCTGATGATGCCGACGTCCGCGGAATTGTAGAGCGCGACCAGCTGATCGTGCTCGATCGTGCGCTGCAGATACCGCACGGGCGTATACTCGGCAGTCGCGAACTTTCCGTTCACGCGGCCGACCAACTCATTGATCTGGCGGTTGAGCATCTGGTACTGGAACGACGCCGTGCGCCCCGATTCGCGCACGACCGCGAACAGCACCACTTTGCCACGGTACTCGGGGTAGTGCTGCAGCAGATACTCCATGGCCTCGAGCATCTCCGGGATGCCCTTGCAGAAATCCAGCTTGTGCACGCCCACGATGATCTTCATGTCTTCGTGCTGCTTCTTCACCATTTCGATCTGCGCTTGCACACTGTCCGTGATCTCGTACTTGAGCGGATCGATGCCCATGGGACAGATGCCCAGTGAGATCAGGCGACCGTTGTACTCGACGCGACTCGGCGACGACTCGAGGCCCAGCATGCGCGTGCAGACGTTGAGGAAGTGGCGAATGTAGTCGAAGTGGTTGAACACCACGAGGTCCGCGCCGAGCACACCGTGCAAGAGCGCCTCACGCGCGGGCAGCATCTGGAAAAACTCGGACGACGGGAACGGCGAGTGGAAGTAAAAGCCGCACGTGATATCCGGAAAGCGGCGGCGCAGCAAACCCGGGAGGTTCATGAGCTGGTAGTCGCACACGAGCACCAGGTCCCCGTCCTTGTAGATCTCCGACACAGCCTGGTAGGTTATAAAGGTAAACGCTTCACTGTTAGTACGTGACAGCACAGCATGACAGGTACAATAGACTGGGTTTCAATCGCTCACCTCGAGGAATTTCTGGTTGGCTGCGCAGTAGGACTCGTACTTCTCGGCAAAGTTCTCGAGCAGGCGGCTGTCTGAGCGCTGTGGTAGCGAATGGAAGAGCGGCCAGAGGATCACATTGCAAAACTAGTAGTAGTAGATCCATACAACGCAAGACATTCGAGTTAGAAGATCACCATGAAGGTATCCATCCATCCACCCACCCACCTGGAGAGAGAAAGACACGTTACCTGGTTGTGGTAGAGCTCGACCATCTCACTCGTGAGGAACACGGGGCGGCAGTTGTACTCGGACTCGAGCTTCCTGCGCACACCGTCCTGGCTCGACTCGTCCACAACGGCGCCGGGCCACGAGATCCACTGCACGTTGTTGCCCTCGCAGAGGTAGTCGATGGCGCTCTTGAAGCCCGAGTCGGACGGGATGTACTGCCACGAGTCGTCCTGGTTCGTCTTGACCATGCGCACGCAGCGCTGCAGCGAGCAGACGATGATCTTGTTCGACTCGTTGGCCATGGGGATCGGCCCGATGTTGCGCGACGTCGAGTTGTAGCGCTGCGAGTCCTGGCGCACGGCCGCGAGCCGCCTGTGCAGGTCGTGGAGCTGGTCGAGCAGCGAGCTCTCGCCCAGCTCCGCCGTGGCGAGCGGCATGGCGTTGGCGGGCGTGGGGAGCGCGGACGGAGCGGCGGGAGGCATGGCACTTGTGGTGGAAGGGCTGTTTGCAGAGAGCTGCTGGCTGCTTGGGCGCATTTTCGCGAATGAGCGACGTTTCTCGATCTTCTCGTGATTTCTCAGACACGCCAGTTGCATTTGGCAGCCATCATTTCTCACGGGTGATTCCTTCCAGTTGGCAATTACGACATTTTCGACAGTCACTTTCTCCTTGCTTTGTTTTATGACGGTTTGGCTCGAAATGTGTCTTGCTTTTATAGTGCCTTTCAGTTACTTTGCCGTAACAATTCTGGCCTAATTCTGTCTCCTTCTTGGATCTAAAAATGGCTGATTAAAGGTAATTCCGGGTTAATTATGGCCCGAGTTAGCTCACCACTTCATAAAATTGGATCAACGAAGGGAAGAGTTGTGTTGTTAGTGATGGCCTGCTGTAACGCGAAGCCGAGTGAACGAAGATCGAGCTGTCGTGATTTAGGGCATTGTGGTGGTTAGCTACCCGCCCAACCCATGAAAGCCATTCTTATTCACACACAAAGAAGTTGGATTTGGAGATAAAACGGCTCCACCGGCTAAATCGAGCCTTATTATAGGCAAATTGTTGTGTGATAGGGTTTGGGTTAGTCTAATTCTAATTAGACTAACCCGGGCAAAATTAAGATCCAGCCGGCCATTTTTGGTGAAAGGTACAATAAATGTTTTCGTTGCTTTTAAATTGGCTCAAAATATGTCCTGGTCGTATTTTGTGGAAGATGTATGAGTTCCACAATGTAAAAAATCGTTTCTTCCAGGTGGAAAATCGTCAATTTTAGCAAAAAGCAGTTGGCCCACAGATTTCCTCTCACTCCACTATGTGATTCATCTAACAGAGTAAGACAAAAGGTGTGGCCCAACTCCTGTTTAAATCGACGATTTTTTCACTCAATCGCGGTCCTGTAATGGGCCTTAGCCAGCCATTACATGAAGGTGGATCTGTCCCCAGATCTAGTGTGGCACACACCACCTTCAGCATGCATTGTGGAGACAAACAACAAAGGGATTACGGTAATACAGTCCCTGCATGCACGTGTGACGTCATCTGATGACGTCACAAAGGTTCTCTGTACTAATCAGTGCGGAATGTTCTTCACATGTACTAATCAATACAGAGTGATTGGCATTCATGTACTAATCGAGTACAGAATGATGGTTTCCTGCTTGGGAACTACACTGGTCACGCATGCGACGTGTCACTGCGGGTTGAAGTGATGGCGCGAGCCAATCACTTCACAGGGAATTTTCCACAGGACTTTAAGTTCAAGGTCCTATGGGTTGAACCTCAGTGTAGCCAAGGTTTTATATATCAGTTCGTAGGTTTATCTTTACATGAGTAGGTTTTATTCATAAAACCTCTAGGAGCCCTTGAGGCTAATTAGGAGTAGCGACAGGAACCATAACAGCTTTTCAATTCAGTTGCAAATTTGCCTTCAAGTACTCAAGTCTCCTTCCCTCCAAGTCGGCACGCTTCCTCAAGACGCACAAGCGTGCAAGCCATGCTTGAGGGACTGTTGTATACAGCGCCCTCTTACAGAACCACCATTCTGCACTTGATTAGTACATGAATGCCAATCACTCTGTGCTGATTAGTACATGTGAAGAACATTCCGCACTGATTAACACAGAGAACGCTTGTGACGTCATCGTATGATGTCACATGTGCA